>JADLZK010000373.1:0-32953 GCA_015847255.1 Hyparrhenia diplandra | reverse complement strand
CAAAAGTATTATAGTATACGCAAACTAGTGTTGCTGCAGTTGAAACAAAATATGAAATATTTTGGCATCTATCCAACCATTGACTGGACTACCTTCGTATAGTGCAAAACTACAGTCAACAAAATAAAGCTGAAATTCATTGATCTATTTGGGAATATGCATTGCGATATTATACATGAACAGTGGTAATGCCTGCCTTAAGGACTGCTTAGTCGTATGCCTTTTTAACACAAAATTGCTACCATACATACTATTGACCATCACTTTGTCCATTGTGTGTTTACAAGAGAATAATTGTTCAATCTTTTCAGACAGGTTGGTTGTGACATCCCAACCCAGGGTTTTAATAAGACTAACAGCAAGTTGCAACTTCTTTTCTAGAATCCCAAATCCAAAGAACTCCAAAGTTAAGCATACTTGGCTTGGAGCAATTTGCGGATGGGTGACCGGCCAGGAAGTTCTTCGTGGGTGCGCACGAGCGAGGACAAAGTATATAGAAAAGACAGGTGTTGGTCTGTCTTTGATCCTTAGAGAGCTCTCAGTTTTATGTGGGCCTGGGTGGAATGCTACAAATGTGACATCCCGACTCAGGGCTTTAATAAGATTGATAGAATACTTAAAAAATAAGTTGCAACTTCTTTTCCGGAAGCCCAAATCCAAAGAACTTCAAAGTTAAGCGTGCTTGGCTTGGGAGTAACTTAGGGATGGGTGACCGACTAAGAAGTTCTTCCTAGATGCGCACGAGTGAGCACAAAGTCTTGTGAAAAAGACCGACATTGGTCTATGAGGACAGTTTTGATCCATGTTGTTCTATGAGCCTGTGAGGACAGTGTTGGGGTGTTTTTTGGGCTCTTGCCCTTTATTTTCTTCTAAATGTATTGAAGCGCAGCTCTCCTACGAGAGAAAATAATTACACCACTTGTCTGCATGGGGTTCAGCGACCGTGAATATCAATGATGACGTGCACTCAGGTGCTTCTTTACTTACTACACTGGTGCCTATCATATAAGCAAATAATCATGGTAAGACAAGCAAGCACTAGTGGCCTAATGGTAAAAGTTAAAGGTGCAAATTTTCAGTTGGAACATCAGTATGAAGGCCCTTCCTTAGTGCTCATAAATTGTTTCTCTTGAGTAACAGTAGCATTTATAAGGAATTCCATGTCTTAAAGATATTACAACCAATAACCATTTAGAAGGATGAAATGTGGTGCTCTATGTAGTTGGTTACTCTATCTAAAAAAAGAATAGTGGTCTTACTAGCTAGTACGTACCTTCTTTTTAAAGAGTTCAAGTGCTAGATTTTCTCCCAGAACACTAAGATTGCACATGTTCTTGTCCTCTTTTGAACAATGTTTGGCAATACTCCTTTCCCTCGTGGTAACTATGATCCGTGCAGCATTTTCCATGCAACTTTTGACCAACTCCCATTCTGTGATGGATGATATATCATCAAGAACAATAAGGCACTTGTCTTCATTTAGAAGCTTGATTAACTTTTCGGTCAGTTCTTTTAGTCCCATCTTAGATGTTTCTTTATTCAATCCAAGAAGGTCTGTTCCTAACTGCCTAATAAGCAAGTCTGGGTTGAAAGGGCGTAGGGCAGTAGCCCAAGCACGCTTCCAGCCGCTAAGCTCTGGGCTTCGGTAGACACTTTGGACAAGAGTGGTTTTTCCAATACCACCCATCCCCACACCGAAATCACTTGCTTATCCCCCGGTTGTCTAATTAATTCAATCAGTTTAGATTTCTCTGTTTTTCTCCCAAGGAGCACTTCATCAACTAGTGCCATCGTCTTGCTACGCTCAAACTTGTTTCCAGCACTTGAGTCATAAGCTTTGTCTCTACCCTCATCTTTAGGCTGTTTTTCTTCCTCCTCTTGTATTTCTCTGTTGGACCTTGCTGAGATGTTCTCAATCTCAATAGTGGAGGTTGTACTCGAGTCAGAGGTGTGCACAACCTGAATAGAAAGATCTTTCAATGATTACATACTTTTCTGAACAAATTCACATAGCATGAGTTGAGATATGTTGATAGATTTACCAAATAGTCAATATGTTTTCATTATAGATATATTGTCAAAAAATTGGTACCTACAGCTAATCAAAATTCATCATCTCTCTCTCTCTAAAATCCTAGAATAAATTCAAGAAAAGCCGAGCGCCTGTGTCAATCTTTAAGTTTTCATCCATATTCACAGTTTTCTCTCTTTGTACCACTCTTATAGAAGTATCCACTATCCAGTATGTGCTTAGTTGAAATCTTAGCTTAAGTCATATCAGCGCTTGCCGTAGTTCATGTATCGTGTCATTGAAACCTATATTTTAGTTTTCAGCTTTTCTTATTAGTTGCTATAAATTTTTTTAATCAAATTTAAGTTAAAACTCTAGTTATTTGTGCATTTTTTCACGACTCTACTTCTGTATTTTATTGAACAATAGATTATATATTCTAGACCACACCTTTAGTGTAGATATTGACTTTCCTATTTAAAAATTTATGTATACATTTTTTGAGAATAAAAATTTATGTATACATAATCTTGTTTAAATAGAGTGACTACAATTAAAGATGAACTTAGATATGTATATGTTATTATTATAAAGTTTCAATTAAAAGTGCAAATTTATCTAAGTGACAACTTACATATAGAGTATCAATATCATTTAAGATGGATTATTAGTGTCATCGTTGTTATCTGGTACATAAAACAGAGTTATAAACGACTACTAAACTATAAAATATATTTTATATCACATATATACATATATACTTGGTCTGTATGGTTGCACGCATTATGAATGTTTACTTAGTACTAGTAGTTTTTGTATATTTGTAGTGTGAAAGTGGATATTTAAGAAGATATAGTGCCATACTTTATGATTTATCTTTTCTTGTTCTGTTGGTAATTTCAAAGTAAATTTAAGGAGTTATTTAAGTTTGTCTTTAATAATGGTTGAGGTGGGTAATTTATCAATGTTTGGTCTACTTATTTATTTAGGTGGAAGATTTAGATGAAGGTATAGGGGTTATTTTAGATATATCTATGATTTAATAAGTGGGTTAATTAGATACAGATTAGGAGTTACTTTATATTGCTTTTATAATGAAAACCATGGATAATTATTTAGAAAATTGAATTGATCCAATGGCTATCCTAGTTTACTAATTTCAAGGTCACACTGAAGGTTTCATGTTAATCCTCATGAGATGTGTTAGAATAAAAAAAAAAAATTAATTCAAAAATTCATACAAAAGTCGGATTAGATCTAGTCACCAATTTGTTAAGACTCTAATCACCATTGCCAATAAAAAGACGTAGGGACCACGGATTGATAGACTAGGTATTTTTAATACTCATAGGCACTAAGAACAAACTCCATAATTTTGTCTCCCTATAAGGTACAAGCTCATGTAGGACCACGGATTCATAGACTAAGTATTGCCAATGTTTTTTTTTTTTCACAACGGTCACCCGAATTTTATTACTTAGAACGAAATTACAAAGTCTTTGCATCCACACTCCCTACTAGTTTTAGGTATTTCCAATGTTAATTAGAGTTCACTAAATTGGTGGTCAAGTGTTGCCAAATCTTGTAAGAATTTTTAGAAATTATCTTCATTTATATGTGTCTCATGATGATTAATATTTGAGGCTACACTTAGGCCTCGAACTAGTAATATTAAGATGCTTAGTTGATAAATGTAGTATTAATACATTCAAATTTTGTATAGAATTTAGTGTGGATTGGTGTTGTTGCATTTGTTGCTATGTTGACAGAATATTTGATGGTCAAAGTATGCTTTTAAAGACTTCTTTAAATAGTTAAATTCCAATACATCTAAGAAAGAAGCGGAGGGATTGCATTACTTCCCATTTTTGACAAAAGGCCAGTAAGTACAAATACATCATATATTATTATAAGGATAATAATTCCACTAGACATGGTTAAAGGAGCATTTCATGAAGAACTTTGAAGAGACTTTGGGATATATTTTTTCATGGAGTTAGCATAAAAAAACAAACATGGCGCCTCCATTAAAAACCAAACATGTATAAACAATAAATAAATGTTACTGTAGACAAGAGTTACCTTCTTGTGGAACAGGTAAATAGTTGGATGAGATGACAGTTGCTTGAGCTCGGATATTTGGTATGGTTTCTCAGCACACATATTTTGCAATTCTGAATTGTGGTGTGGAAACTATAATTCTGCTCCCTTTCTTGTTGTTGGGGAAATACTTTTGATGCAATTCCACTCCATTACCGTGGACAGATCATCAATAACTATCAGGTAGCTATTGTCATTCACTTCTGTATCAAATACATCAGTAATCTCAATCTGGGTCATGCTCTGCATCTTCATGTCAACACTAGCACCAATGGTTTTTCTTCTATGTGTGGTATCATCAAGTTTCTCTGGAAAATTCTCATAGAACTGCCTCACAAGGCTTCGGATGAGCCCTGTTGGGTCAAAAGGGTGCATGATTGTAACCCATGCCCTGAATCCAAAGTTAGCAGTCACAGTTGAGTCATCATATACCTCCTGTATTGCAGATATCATCCCAGTATCATCACTGTTTTCTCCCCACATGGCGATCACTCTACGATCCTTATCGCCATCATTGATCAACTGGCACAGGTCCACCTTCGGTTTTTCTTGGTCCATGGCAGTGCGCATTGCTTCGTTAATGCCGGATATTGTTGCACTGGCGATGCTAGCTTGTTCCTCTGCAGTAGTGGTTGCCCTGGAGCCAGAGCCCTTGATGAGGCGGTACCGCAGGTTCCGGCTGCTCACGTCCTCCACTCTGGCCCTGAGCTCTTTCACCTCCTTGGCGATGTCGCGCCGCTCCCACAGGACGCGAGGGACACACCACCAGCAGGACGGCCTCCTGTCAGAGTGAGCGGAAAAGTCCATGAGGCTGTCCTCCACGTTGTAGCCAGCCTCACGGACCTGCTTCACCCAGGTGAGCAGCACCTGATGCTTGTCTTGCTCTTCGTCGGCAGCCATCAGAAATGCCATCATCATCTCCAGCTCGTCGGTGATGAAGACCACGTCCTTCTCGATGCCCAGCTGAAGGGCGATCTCATCGTTGATGAAGGACTTGGCGTAACCCAGCGCCCCACCGAGCACAGCTTTTCCCAAACTCAACGCCGTCGCTTCCATGGTTCATGGCAGTGGGCTTTTGTGGACCTTTGTGTGGCAGGCGATTTTTAAGGGTCAGATGAAGGTCTCATAGCCCATAGATAGCTTAATAAAGGGAACCGATGTTGTAAGGCATTTCGAAAAACAAATGACCGGCAAACCCGGCCGTCGCTAGTCAGTCAAAATGCTAATTTGTTAATCGAATATCGGACAAAACATCATCAAGCCAAAATGATCGAGACAGCTGATGCTGTAACCATTCTGGAGGGATCATGGGTTAGGTGTGCTGGTGGTAGTGATCGATCCCTCCAAGCGCTCAAATTACAAACAAGTCTATAGGACATGTTAAACAGCCACAAAATGGTGACCAGCCTACCTCGTCTACGCTGCCAATTGCCAACCAACAAAAAAGTTGAGTAAAAGAATCTTGCTTGTTAGGTGGCTAAATGTTCTACTATTTAGTTATTAGCATGACAGCTGGTTCCACAGCCACTCTGAGAAAAACTAAATATTTAACTATGCTGAAGACAATAACGTGATGTTACTGATTGATTTTGCCTTAAAAGATATATGCTACTGAATACTGATTGATCCTTCCTGCAGCTACCAAAATTAAATTAACTATGGTTTGATGCGAATTCGCTATCTGCCAGAACAAGCATCTATTACCAACTACTCAGGTAGCATCGATCTTATACTATTAGTGTATTACTAACTTAGGCCCAAAGAAACTCCGCGTTAATAATTCTCAAGAGAGCCACTAAAAATAGATAATTTCTAGTCATTCTCAAAATAATTAGAAATATAATATCTGACCTTTAATCTGGATCTATTGTTATTTTATCTTGTTCTGCAACTTCAACTAATAGATTCTCCATAGCAGAAAGCAATCCATTATCTGCTTGACCCAACATGAGAAAATGGTTGAACAATGCCTAGGTAAAATAAAGGTTGTGGAGCATTTGAGTGACTCCAAAAACAGGCCTAGTCTTCGTCAACCGCTCCA
This sequence comes from Hyparrhenia diplandra, assembly GCA_015847255.1. Taxonomy (NCBI): domain Eukaryota; kingdom Viridiplantae; phylum Streptophyta; class Magnoliopsida; order Poales; family Poaceae; genus Hyparrhenia; species Hyparrhenia diplandra. The sequence continues at coordinate 26,801 of JADLZK010000373.1, read as the reverse complement.
TAATTTCATCAATCGCATCTACTACAGTGGCTTCCTCAATATCATAGCAAGCTTTTATGAACATTTTGTAGATATGGAGATTAAAGGGAAAACCATCTGCCCAATGATTCCTCATCAGAAGTTTCACCAAGGGATCTGCATGCAAGGGACATGATAGAACTGTGCAGTCTTTGCATGGACTCTGAATTCCTCCCAGTTTCAACTGGCCCAGCATATGCTTCATGTATTATTCGCGGCATTGTCTTAATAGAAATGTCTGGTTTGTTTAAAGGAATAAGTGGGTGGACACCACGCCAGACTCAAGCTTGAAATTCCTAGTCAGCAAAGCGTCATACCCTAGAGGGTCAGGGAAATCTGATGCTTTACACTTCGCAGAAACTCAGGGTAAAACAATAGATTCTGCAGGTCTGTCAAGCTGTTTCAAGGGAGAAAAAAAAAACTTTAGTCAAAACTATACGTATGTATATATGCAGCAGACATGGTTCTGTAAAATTGTAGGTACACAAGTGCAGGACTATGAAACCAACAGTGACTTAAGAACCCCATTCAATAGGAGTCAAGTAATTTACTTTCCTAAACTGAATGCTTGCTGAAGCTTGGTGATTTCTAGAAACTTCCATAATATAAAATGGGAGAAAAGGGGGAAATGAAGCGTACAATTCAAATTTGGCATGTCCAAACGGAAAACCATAGTTCACATTTGTCACATATAGTGCTAAAATCCACAGCCAAAAATGAAACTCAGGTTAGCAAACAAATCTCAAAGAACCTAAAGGGAATAACAATGTTCCTTGGTCTCGAAATAATTGAACAGGTCACCCAAGTAACATAATAATAATAAATTAATAATAAACAAATTTACACATTTAGCTGCAACTGATCACCAAGAGAAAAGAATGTATGATTATTTGAGTATTTATAAGCTGAATGGAAACCCCTGGCTGCAATTGCAACTGTTTGCCAACCCCTGTTTTCATATCGCATTATCGTTCCTAGTCGTAAGTCCACCGATAAGGACGATAAGTCGTCCTTATCGGACGATTAATCGGTCTGATCGGCTTATCGGACAAATTTATCGTCCTGATGCCTGATGACCTTATCGACCTTATATATACTATATATATATGATGTAAATATATGTGATTTGGCCACTTACCTGTAACAAAAGCTTGCTGATGCCTGATTGTGTGTGCTGACTGCTGACTTGTTGCTGACTTGGTCACTCTCACTACTAGTCACTCCCTCACTCTTCTCTAATCCTAGTGGGCCTTGGGTGAGACTTCACACCAGCCCAACTTATCGTCCGGCACAACTTATCGGACGACTAATCGTGATTTATCGTCCCTAATCGGACGACTAATCGTTCTGATCGCTCAAAACTGATCGAATGACCTTATCGAAGGCGCAGATACGATAAGGACGACCGTCCGATATGAAAACAGGGTTGCCAACCTAGTCCTTCATTACTAAACACACACGTGAAACGCCCTGATGTAGTGATGTGGAAGGACAGAAACATAAGTACTAGTCATTACTGAATCAGATACGGTTAAGTACAGAAAGGACAGAACATGACAACAAACCATTTGCCTGAATTGAGCTTGCAACCTCAATCACAAACAGAACAATCATAATCAAAGCAAAGAATTTATTAATGACATGCTACCAACCGCACGGAACCAAGCCGAAGCAGCCGTCGCGGGCTGAGGAATGTAGGTGAGGGGCCTTGCGCCGGTGGCCCGGACGGCGGCCACGAGCAGCTCGTAGGCGGCGGCGCGGAGGTCGGCGGCGGAGAGGGCCATGCCGAGGTCCGGGACTGGGGGCGGCAGCGGGGTCACTGGAGCTGGAGTCGCGGAAGCGGCACGCTGTTGCCGTTGCCCCATTCTCTTTTCTCTTTGCTAGGAGTAGTCTCGTCTGTTTGCTAGGAGTAGATGGGTGATTAGCGTTGCTTTGGTTGGGTGCAAAAACAATCCCCGGGTTTAATTTGCCAACTTAACAATCTTCAATGTGTTTCCAGATATTGTTATTACAGTTTTTTAAGAAAAAAATAAACACATCACAATTTCTCAGTCATGGAGTACAATACAATTTATAGATGTGTAATAGCAAATAATCGACAATCATCTCAAAGCAGTGTTAAATGTGTCCAAGGCCTCATAGCAGTGGTTTCCAGATATTAAGACGCATGGGTGCAGTCTGACAGCCGAGCCAACCAACAATCTGTGCCTGTATAAAAAAGCTGAAAGACACGGAGACAATTAGCCAAGGAAGGAATTAATTAAATAAACTTAAATAAAACGGACTCGATCGATCGAGCAGTGCAAAGAAGCTGAGACATGCAGTACATACATGTATATGTAGATATTGAGATGCAGCATGGATGGAGTTGGCTCCGCCGCTGACATTGACCAGGTCAGTGCAGTGTCGCTATCAACATTATTTATGGATCCAGCCCTCTCGCAGGATCCTGACATTACTGTTAGGATTGCCAGCTACTGTTACTTGTAGTTGTTCCTCCACATTATCCTTGAACTGCTTACAGCGGCCAAAGTCTTTGAGCCTAATTTCCTTGAGGTTGGTGAGATTCCTTAGCCCCGACAATTCCTGTAGTTCCAACCAACCGCGAACTCGTAGCCGCTCTAGTTTAAGCATGGTTCCATCTTCAAACTTGATAGCAGTTACGTCAATTATCCAATAAAGGTCAAGCAGCACGAGAGACGGGAAAGATCCCAACTGTTTGAATACAAGCTCTTCCCCCTTGAACGAATTCTCCCGCATAACAAGTACTGCAAGATGTGGTAGCTTCCCAAGGGCCTCTATGGCCTCTATGGCATCTTGTTTTGTTTCAACTCTGTACTCCATAGATGTAGCCTTGACAGATTTTGAAGCTGATGGATCCACTCTGTTAGTTTGACTACTGGGGTACCCAGCTTGAGGGTTTCAATGCTTCTTGGAGGCAACAAACTCCCACCCAGAGAGGAATCCAACTCAAGTGAACCAACAGAACACCAGTTGACCGACAAAGATAGCAGATGGTTTAGACTAGCAATGGCAGACCAGAATTCCTTGTTGTTTGTTTCTGTTATGTCTTCTATAGCTAACTTACGCAGCTGATAAAGCTGTGAGAGTTCCTTTAGGGTGTCCTCCCCTTTTTCGTCTACTCTAACATTGACCAATGTGCACAGAGCTTTCAATTTCCCAATCCCTCTCGGAACATTGGCACCATATGTACGGAGCGCCGGCAGGGAAATATACTTTAGGTGAATGAGCTCCCCAATTTGCTGAAGACAGTCCTCCTCTATTTCTTCCGTGCCCCCTAAGTCCAGCACTCGAAGGAACCTCATATTTCTAGAAATGGAAAACGGTCTGCACTCTCCAAACACAGTCAGTGACCGCACATGTGACAAGTCTACTCTGTCAAACACATCCTTGTCTCTTTTCCAGCCGCTGCTTATGGCAAGGTGACGTACTGCACTCTGCGTGCTAGTACTACTCAAACCACACTCTGCCTCTAGTGTGAAAGAAAGGTTTTCCTCCCTTGCCTTTGAGATGCAAATTTGGCGCATGATATCATGAAGCTGACAAGAGCCAATTTTGCCACTATAGATATTCACTTCTTCTGCTGGCAGGATCATACTCCTGTCCAAGAGCTCCTCAAAGTACTTGTCACCTACTTCCTCTGCAGTCATGCCAGGCATCTCCCTTGCATATCCCTCTGCAACCCACCGTCTGATCAGCGGTTTGCGCCTAATCTTGTGGTCCTCTGGGAATATGGACAGGTACAGGAAACATGCCTTGAGATGATAGGGTAGGCCATCGTAGCTCCTTACAAGGACTGTTTTTATCGTCCGAAGCTCTGGGCTCATCTCCAATTCTGCACTAATGCGGTCATTTATCTTCCTCCATTCGGTGGCTGTTTTAGGCCTTGTGGCTAGAAACCCGCCTATTGTTGATATTGCTAGGGGAAGCCCATGACACTTCTTTACAATTTTTCTTGCTTGTTCCATCATGTCGAAGCCTAATTCAATTTCCTCAGCATGATCCTTAGAAACCTACAGTGAACAGAATTCCACGTCTGAGTAACAATAGCATATATATGTAATTCCACGTCTGACTGAATGAAGAAATGTGATGCTTTATGTAGTAGGTTACTCTAACTAAAAAAAAAGAATTGTGCACTTACTAAGTATAGCTAGTACCTTCTTTCTGAAGAGTTAAAGTGCTAGATTTTCTTCCAGCGCACTAAGGTTGCAGATGTTCTTGTCCTCTTTTGAACAATGTTTGGCAATACTCTTTTCCCTCGTTGTAACTATGATCCGTGCAGCATTTCCCAAGCAACTTTTGACCAAGTCCCACTCTGTGATGGATGATAGATCATCAAGAACAATCAGACACCTGTTTTCATTTAGATGCTTGATTAGCTCTTGTGTCAACTCTTGTAGTCCCATCTCAGATGGATTTTTACTCAGTCCTAGAAGATCTGTTCCTATCCGCCTAATAAGCAAGTCTGGGTTGAAAGGGTGTAGAGCAGTAGCCCAAGCACGCTTCCAGCCGCTAAGCTCTGGGCTTTTGTAGACGCTTTGGACAAGAGTGGTTTTTCCGATACCCCCCATCCCCCACACTGAAATCACCTGCTTATCCCCCGGTTGTCCAACTAATTCAATCAATTTAGACTTCTCTGTTTTTCTCCCAAGCAGCACTTGATCAACGAGGACCATGGTCTTGCTGTGACCTAACTTCTTTCAGAACCTGAGTCGGAATCCATATCTCCCCTGCATCTCTAGGTTGTTGTTCTTCCTCCTGTATTTTGTTGTTGGGCATTGCTGAGTTGTTCTCAGTTGTGGAGAGTCCAATTGTGTCAAAGGTGCGCACAACCTGAACACAAAGGAGTATTTTTAGTGGTTTAGATACTTCTCCTGTTCTCCAAACAAATTAGCATTTTGCATGATCTGAGATATATTTATATTGTATTTTCTAGGAGGCATGTCTAAAATCAAAGCAGTTGGGATAAGATCATTTTACTGGGAAGTTTATATGTATATTAGCATACTACCAAGACTAACAGCTGAAAAACTCATACATTTTGATTCTTTTTTTGGAAAATGTAGTAGTGTAACACATCATTTACTAGGAAAAAAAAACATCACACAGTATATGGAAAATTCTTTTGCATACAGTGGAATGAGAATTTCAAACTTTTTGCCAAGAGACTCAAGGCTAGATTATACTTAGCTTGGAATTTTAAACTAAAAAAATAAACAGAGCAACATTGGGACAACATTAGGACTGGTTTATATATACGGATGAAAATGGCGGTTCTTATGAACAATGAGGAACCCTTAAGAAATGAAGGAACATAGATTATGTGGGTCCAAGATGAAGGCTTACCTTCTTGTGGAATAAATAGAGAGTTTGACGAGAGGACAGCTGCTTGAGTTCTGAAACTTCGAATGGTTTCTCAATGCACACACTTGCAATTTCATATTCCTGCATGGCAACTATGATTCTGCTTCCTTTCTTGTTGTCAGGGAAATATTTTCTGATGCAATTCCACTCCATTATTGTGGATAGGTCATCAATAACAATCAGGTAGCTATTGCTACTCACTTGTGTATCAAATACATCATTCATCTCACTTTGGCTCATGCTCTCCATCCTCATGGAAACACTAATGCCTATGGTTTTTTCTTTTGTGTGTATTTTCAAGTTTCTCGGAGAATTTTCATAAAATTGTCTCACAATGCTCTGGACGAACTCTTTTGGATCAAATGGTTGCATCAACCGAACCCATGCACATAATCCAAAATTAGCATTCACAGCTGAGTTATCATATACTTCTTTGATGGCCGATATCTTCCCAAAATTGCCAGTTTCTCCCCACATGGCGATCACCCTAAGATCCTTATCGCCATCGTTGACCAACTGGCACAAGTCCATCTTGGGTTTTTCTTGGTCCATGGTAGTGCGCATTGCTTCGCTAATGCTAGACATGGCTGCACTGGCGATGCTAGCTTGTTCCTCTGCAGTAGTGGTTGCCCTGGATCCAGAGCCCTTGATGAGGCGGTAGCGCAGGTTCCTGCTGCTCACCTCCTCCACTCTGGTCCTGAGCTCCTTCACCTCCTTGGCGATGTCGCGCCGCTCCCACAGGGCACGAGGGACGCACCACCAGCAGGACGGCCTCCTGTCAGAGTGAGCGGAGAAGTCCATGAGGCTGTCCTCCACGTTGTAGGCGGCCTCACGGACCTGCTTCACCCAGGTGAGCAGCACTTTATGCTTGCCTTGCTCTTCATCGGCATCCATCAGGAAGGCCTGCATCATCTCCAGCTCGTCGGTGATGAAGGCCACGTCCTGCTCCACGCCCAGCTGAAGGGCAATCTCCTCTGCCAGAACAGATTTGGCATAGTCCAGTGCACCATCGAGGACGGCCTTGCCCAGGCTCAGCGCTGTCGCCTCCATCGCTGCAACTCTCCAAGGATGGATTGGCTTGTGTGAACAGTTTGATGAATGTTGTTGTGGACAGGGTGCTTGTGGTTTGTGCACAGTGTTATTATTATGGAGAGGCTTTGTATTCTATATGATCCTGCAGTTACTGGATCGAGGGAATTAAAGCTAAATGCATGTGTATATTGCCTTGATCTTTCTTTCCTTTTCCTCTTTTGCTAAAGTGCTAAAGCATATCATACATGTGCTCAAGCTTAGTATTCTTTGCTTGGATCCCAACGCTGAAGATGTTCTGTCTTGTGTTAGAAGAAAGCGACAACTAACATTTGCTGGTTGATTCTGCATCGGCTCATGCAAGCCATTGGAACAACGTAAGTAGTACCTGCCTTGCCCATGGCGTCTTTGAATGCTTTTTTCCCCCATCTTTCACTTTTCTCTTGCGTGCACTGAAGGATTATTGTGGGTGCGGCCCTGGGGAGCTAAGAATATAGCTCGTGATCGAAGAGCGCAAGAGAAGAATTGTTGGGCATCAAACTAATTAGGCGGAGAAGCTAATAATATAAGCAGTGGACAACACATGCACCGATGCACGGGAACAAGTTATATGCATTAGAAATGTTGATCATATTCGGAATTTCAACGAGAGAACTGCTTCAGTGCTGCTTCTCCAAAAGTTGCAGTCCAAGCAGCCCATCCAATCAATTAAACATATATTTTCTCAGTAATTATCTGTCTAGGTCCTGTATGGCCCAGCCCTTCCAAGCCCAGACCGCACCTTGCCCAAATCCAATCCATTTGTTTCCGTCCTCTAGATTCCCTTCGCTTCCATTTTTTTTTGTTTTATGTTTTGTAATTAAAAACAGAAAATCATAAAGCGGGGACAAAAGAAGGGAGATGCTGGTGCGTACGTGATATCCATGCCCGCGCGACCGCCGTGGGCGGGGAGTGCCGTCATCGTGGACTCTCCAGTCCATCCGCCTTGTCCACCTCCCTCCTCGATGGCGCCGGGTATGCCATTGATTTAGAGGGTGCTGCATCAATGGTGGCTCCGGCGGCGGCGTCCATTTTACGCAGCCGTCGTCACTTCGCTCGGTCCACTCTGAAGTCTGAACAAAGGGATCTGGAGGACCAAACGAAATGGACAAGATTTGGGCTGCTGGGAAGGGCCAGGCCCATGCGGAATACAGATGATTAAGAAGATATTTATAATTAATTAATTTCAATTTGATGGGATTCTTTAGGTGAAATTTTTAGAAAGAGTGTACAGGAGCAGCAATTGGCTTTTCAGGAAATCCCATGACACGAGGAAATATACCACAGAAGAATGTCGACGAAGTACCAGCTATACCGGTTTCTCGAAATCCCAGCACAAACAATTGGTTTGCCTCTGAAAAATTTCACAAAGAATGAGATGTGATTTGACAACTACTCCCTCCATCCCAAAACAGAAAAGACCTTATGTGATTCAAATTTTTTTTAGAAGGGACGGTAAAAGCTTTGCCGCTGATTTTATTAGACAATATAAGAAAAAGAAAAACAAAACAAAGTGTTACAACCTTTCTGTACAACTTCAGACCACCCTTTCAACTGTGGAAAAAAGAACTAGGAAACTATAAAGAACACACATCTTCTAGAAATACAAAACCAACTAACTACTGGCCCCAGCTCGCTCTGGAGCCATGGCTAACCTATACTGCATGATGTCTTCCTTGCACAATGACGCCACTTGAAAAGGGTTCAGAGTTGTTTGCTGAAATTGTCTCCTGTTTCTCTCCTTTCATATGTTCCACCAAAAGTAGATGAAAATTCCATCCACCTTTCTCCTCTTTGTCTTCGGAAACTTTCGCCGACATCGTTGCCAATAGCTATAAAGGGACCCGGATGAGTTGACTGCCTGTATCGCCGCTAGGTGCATCCACTGTTTGGTTATCTCCCAAACCTCTTTTGTAAATGGACAGTCCTTACATAAGTGAGTCGGTGTTTCGGTTTCTCTCCCGCATAGCGTACAATCAGTTTCATCTGTCCAACCCCTCTTGAGTAGGTTATTGGCTGTAAGGGTCTTTTTTATGTAGAAGGGTCCAGGCAAAAAAACGGCATTTAGCTTCAGCCTTCGCTTTCCAAATTGCTGTTATCCGAATCTTGGTGAATCTTCCAATGAATTGGACTTGGTAAGCACATTTAGTGGAGTATTCTCCATCCTCCATCCACTTCCATCTTATCTCATCCTGAACCGTTTCATTGATCGCTACTGTACGAATGGCGTCCCAAAGATTGATGTACTCTTGTACTTCTTCCGGTGATTCGGGGTAAATGTAGTCAATCCATTTTTGATGTGTAATCCTTGCTTGACCGTGAACTGCTTTCTCCTAGACTTCCGAAACAGGTTTGGCGCGATCATCTTAGCCGTTGACCCAGCTAGAATTCCAGAAACTTGCTTTGTTCCCATCACCTATTGTCACGATCGTCAAAGCATTGAAAAGCTCTTGGTCCACCAAATCACAGGGCACCTCCATCTTGCTCTAGGCTCTCTCTGACTGCTTCCATTTATACCACAACTAGCGTATCCGAAGGGCTCAACCGCTCCAAGACCAGGATGCCCAACCCGCCTTTGTCCTTGGGTGAACAAGTTGTTGGCCAGTTGACTAACGAATGTCCCCCACACACTTTATCTGGAGTCTCTCCCCGCCATAAAAAACTACGGCGAATCTGATCAATCTTTTTAATTAGCCATTTTTGCGCCTGGAACACCGTTAGGTGGTAAATCGAAAGTGACGACAATACAGTTTTCACCAATACCTCCCTACCCGAGGATGCCAAAAGCTTTCCCTTCCACCCTGGGAGTCTTGCACTTATTTTGTCAATCAGAGGTTGCACTTCAATTTTTCGCAGCTTCCTTGTGTGTAATGGCAATCCCAGATATTTTCCAGGGAACGGACAAATTTTCGCCGAGAAAGTTCGTAAAAGACCTTGTGCCTCACTAATCTGCAATCTAATAGGATAAATCTCAGTTTTGCTGATGTTCACCCTCAGCCCAGAGCATTCCCCAAAGAAGACCAATATCTTTTGTAGGTTTGATAAGTCAGAAGAAGATGGAGCTGTGAAGAGTGCCGCGTCGTCTACGTATAGGGAGCATCTTAGATTTGCCGCTTTTGGGAGAACAGGATGGAAGATACCTTGGTGCGCTGCTTTTTCTAAAATTCGTTGCAACGGATCAATGGCCAAGATGAATAGGAGGGGTGACAACGGGTCCCCCTGCCTAAGTCCACGTGTATGCTGAATACGCTTGCTTGGCTTGCCATTTATCAAAATTTTTGAGGCAGATGATCTGAGGATGTCTGATATCCAATCCCGCCACTTGATGCTGAATCCCTAAGAGACTCCATTTGTTAGAAGCATCTTTGTTGCCCTTTTTTTTTTCTCTTTTCTTTTATTCCTTGATGCGTTTCTTGTTGGGTTTTTTTATGAAAATGTGTTGCTGCAGTACATAAGTATAATACATACTAGGAGAATTCCCCGCGTTGCTCTTGGTATGCAAGAGAATAATATCAAGATCCATAAAAAGAATTTGATAGATGGTTCAAAGATGCTAATAGGCAGGCCTACAAAATATGTAGCCGGGCAATCTCACAATTTTATTTCAAATCATCTGACACTAATAGAAAAACAAAGGAAAAAGAAACTATCAAGCCTGCCTTGTTCTTGAAAGTGCTTCTCAGTGTAGCCAACGACATTGGCAAGAGGGGCATCTGTGCTAGCAGCATGGCTGTCAAAGATGACACGATAGAAAAATTGAAAAGTGTAATTTATGCAACATAACAGGAAGGATTTCAAGAATAGGACTAAGCAAAGAGGTGGAAAGATACCTGAGCCTTTAAGAAATTGACCAGGAAGTAAAAACAAATAATAATCTCTTCTAAAATACCAATAGTTTGTCATTTCATCCTGCATTTAGAAACATTGAAAAGTTATTTACATCTCGCTCTAGAGCCTAGCAGGCAAGTATCTTCAGAAACATATTGCAGAGAACTCCAGCTCCATTTTCCATGTTTCACTTTTACGTGCTTACAACAAAACATCGATTTGGAAGATTGTACCTTGAGGAGTGTACCAATGGTTATACAACTATGATTTCCTCAGCACTTCGATTGCATCAGATCCGTAAAGGGATGGAACATTAAAAAGTCATACCGACAAACTTGATGGAGGATTGGTTTGAAGGATAAGCCTCACATCTAGCATACCGGGCCTGAGTCCAGTAGGCGGAAGAAAGCACTTCGTATTCAGATTTATCACACCAAAGGAATAGCTATTAATTTGTTTGGTTTAGCTGCTCATCCATATCATCAACTGTACTGAAGAAGGTCAACCATGAGATGGGCTAATGGAAATCAAATGTGAAGGGAAAAATAAATTCACATCAGTGTAAACAATGGAACACACAAACTTTTTTTCCTTCAACATGCATGAAGTCTGCAATAAGATACCAGTGTAAGCACTAAGAATATACCTTAGGTTGCTTGGAAGCGTCCTGGAATAAGAAAATTAGCATAGCATTTATTTGTATCATAATACGCTTAATAAATCAAAGAACCAGCATGGGAGCTTGCATGGTGTGCACTGTCCTGCAAAAGAAAGGAAAAAAACAACACATAAATCTTTTTTTAGTAAACCATTAAGCTACACTATCATTGTTTTGACCCTCATTTAGATCAAGAAATCTGTGGACCTCTCTAAGATTATTTGACACTTAATCTGCTAAGTTACGAATGTACACATATGATAGTCAAAGGAAAGAAAGGTTCAGAACCCAACCAATGCCAGAATCAAAACGGTGTCAGGTTCTATATATACTTAAATGGTAATCTCATTTCACAAACCTTGAATGTGTAGCAGGCCTCGAGCTGTAACCATGCACGCAGATGAAGAACAGCTTCGCGTTTGTCCACAATCAGCTAGCAAACAGGCAGAGCAGAGGCGATGTGAGCATGGCATCCTGGGGCGGTGTTGGTCCGTATCCACTTCCTTCGCCTGCACAAAAGAATCAAAATCCACAAAAGTTGGAGTCCAAATCCACCCACACAAAACCCTAGAACATGAAAGGCACACAAATTTTGTCACCTCGACCCGATCTGCGTGGCGTCGGTCTCCAGCGGCTCTAGCGCTAGCATTCAACTCATAGTAGAGTGCATAGTCATTATGGTAGCCGTACATTTTGTTCAATGAAAGAAAAGGAATTTTACTTTGTCGCAGCAACAATATACTTCAATAATTGTAGAAGAATGATATCCAAACCAATTAAGGAAATGTCCAAATTAATCTGGAGAGGAGAGGGACTCTGTAACTCTTGGCATTCTTCATAACATGGACTGAATATAACTTGAGATTCAGATAATTCATCCCAATCCCTCTTATCAGGTTCGCAGTGCATGGTAGGCGTACTGCAGTTGAATCAAAGAAAAGGAACTTTACTTTGTCACAGCAACAGTGTACTTAAAAATTGTAGAAGAATAATATCCAAACCACTGAAGGAAACATCTTAATCTGGAGAGGGGAGAAAATCTGTAAATCTTGTCATTCTTCTTAAGATAGATTGATGCAGTAACACATAAATCAGATATAGACAATTACCAGCAGCTCCACATACGACCTATCTTTTATCACATATAAGTCTATTTAGTCTAATTTCTCTCACATTACAGTGCAAAGCACACACAACCGCAGGAGCAGATCCATCAAAGCACAGAAATTGCAGGTGCAGATCAATGTAAGGCAGGGGGTTTGGGGTTTGGACTGCTCACCTCACCTGTGGCATGAAGGAGGCAAAACGAACGACGCAGGGGAGATCTCGTGGCGGTCGGCCACGGTCTTGCGGAGGACCCATACGACGGCTGTCGGAGGAGGCAGCGAGCAGGTACGGAAACGGTCTCCGCGCGGTGAGGATGACAGCGGCGCCCAGCAGAGCAGATGACGGTGAAGGAGCAGCTGGCGACGGCACAGGGACTCGGATTGGCTTCCGCCCCGGAACCGCGCGTTGCATGTCGAGGCAGGGCGAGCAGCACCTGGCGACGGCGACGGCGCAGGGACTCTGTTCGCGGTGAGGATGACAGCGGCGCCCAGCAGAGCAGATGACGGTGAAGGAGCAGCTGGCGACGGCACAGGGACTCGGATTGGCTTCCGCCCCGGAACCGCGCGTTGCATGTCGAGGCAGGGCGAGCAGCACCTGGCGACGGCGACGGCGCAGGGACTCTGTTCTGCTTCCGCCGTGGAGCCGCGGGCTGCCCGGTGTGGCCGCTTTCCCTCGAGGCTTCGACGGGGGCGGCTTCGGATCGGAGGCGTCGTCGTAGCGGGGCGGGGATGGCTTCGACGTGGGCGGCGTCGGCGGTGACAGATTCGCCGCGTAGACGGCGGTTTCCCCTCTAGGACGGGGTGGCAGGGCGTCGGCTCGGGCGGGCTGGCGGGCGATGCGGCTGTTGGGACGGCTTCGACGGCAGCTGTGCGGGAGTCGTCGGTGCTTCACCCGGACGAACACAGTTACGCAGAGGGAGAGGACCCCAGCGGTTCCGTGGGCGGACGATGCGGGTAGGCGCTGGGTGACCGGGGAACAGGAAATGCGGACGGGCGGGGCTCCCGACCATGGTTGTCCTCCAGGTGGATGCGCTGGAAGATGGGGGGATGGAGGAACTTTGAAGGCATGGATCTGGGAAGCCGGCCGGTGCAGCGCAGTGGATCTGGCAAAGTTCCTCATCGTCGGCGCCGCGAGGGATAGCAATCTGGGAGGAAACTGAATCCACCGAGAAGAAGAACGGCAGGCACTTCGGCTGCTCGAAAGCGGCGGCGCTAATCAAAAACTGAATCCACCGAGAAGAGGAAGGGGCAGGGACCTCGCCAGCTAGGAATCGGGACCGACGACGGACGGGGAAGGTGGGGATGCGGGAATCGGGACCGACGACGGACGGGGAAGGTGGGCATGCGGAAGGAGGGATGCCTACGTGGACACTCTGCGACGACGGACGGGGAAGGTGGGCATGCGGAAGGAGGGATGCACACTCTGCATGTTCAGAGAATTCCCCAGTGGGGGTTTTAAAATATAGAAGGTTTAGATTGCTTTCTTAGCCTTTATTTAACCTAATCGATTTTGGCTGGTTGAGTTTCTTTAACAGCTAATTCGGTTAACAATTTTCAAAAAAACAGGCCTACATATGATACAACAGGCCTAGATCAGCCAGGCTCTATCAACCAACACAACCTATAGGATAAAAATGTACTCCCTCCGTATTGAAATAGAAGTCGTTTTGGAAAAGGTTTGGGTCAAACATTGGGAATATAAATGGTGAATAATTTTTAAGTCATTGAGTTTAGAAATGTGAAAATCATATAAATAGATTTGTCTTGAAAATTACTTTCATAAAAATATACATATATAACTTTTCAATAAATATTTTTATAGAAAAAGAAGTCAAAGTAGTGTTTTGGAGACCGTGTCGCTGTCCTAAACTACTTCTATTTCAATATGGAGGGAGTATATCTTTGGAGAACTATGAACTTGAGGCTCTTTCTGTTCCTTGGTTTTCATGACAATTACTCGTGCCATGAAAAGCCTAGTGTATATGAATTATTGCAACAACAGACCAGCAGAACTTCTCAGTTTTGTTTCATCATCTTCAGTTGCAGCTCTAGCACTCTAATACGATCACAGCATGAATGACATAATTATAGGGATGGCTCAAGTAATCCTTCTCGATTGCCACTGTCATTATGCACTAGGATTATGGCTATTTGGACTTGGTTGATTTCTTTTTTTTTTTTTGCGCAATTCATCATTACTTGCAAGATATGATTCAGCTACGACACTCTCCTGGGCCTCGTTCTTTCTGAATTCCTTTGCCTTTCTCTGCAAAAATTGATAATAAGGATGAGAAGTGGCCGTGTTAATTGAAAATTCCCAATACTCCTGAACTTATTGATAAAGTCATTGCTATAACAAAGCACAAAACAACAGCATGTTACCTTTAATGACTTTGCTATATCAACTATCTCATTGTCGTCACTGGCATTCTTGTTAGAATCAGATGGACCTGCAGTGTTCTCCTGCAACAAATAACAAAGAATGTTTTAATCATGAATGCAAGAGAAGAATCACAACAATACTTAAAAAAGAGAACATATTCTAACCTTCGGTGGAACAAATGCAGCCTCTCTCTTTCTTTTGTTTTCTTCAGCTCTCCCAGATTGCTTCTCCAGCTTCTCTTGCCACTTCTTTGCTGATTTCTTTTTGTCACTCATGAAATACTCACCATTCTCAAGTTCAAGATCAATCTACAAAATACAGAATGATAAATCAATCCAGAGCACAATATGCAAAAGGAGAATATCAAACAATACAATCACCTTCAACTACTAGTCTACTACACCCATGCAAACAAAGACAAAAGTGGCTCAATCCAAATTCAAGTAGCATACTAGAAAGAGCACTGATCTTATACAAAAAAAAAAAAGGAATGAATTATCCGTGTGCATGGACAGCTAACATAAGCTTAAGTTACAGGGAAGGATTGGTAACCACTAATCATCACGAACTGGCTTAAGTAACAGTAAGATGCAGATGGAAGATAATGTTAACCTTACCTTGCTAGGCTGTTGAGGCGGTGGAAAGGGTGTGTACGGTTTCTTCTCCTTAGTCTGAGGCTTCTTCTGCTTGACATTCTTCCTGACAAAAAAAATAAAAAAAGGTGATAATCAGATAAACACAATATACTTGATGCTGAAACTCTAAAAGAAATATGATGCATGTCCTTACTTCTTAAACTTTGGGAGAAATCTATCCCAGTTTTCAGTGGCTAGAGCAGGATTTTTTGCTAGCTCACGTTTGATTAGCAGTTCCTATATAGTTAAACAGTAACAATAAGCACCCAATAATCCTTTTCTTGTGAACATCCCTTCAACATCAAGCAAGGGTGAAACCAATCACCTTGATGTGGTACACTGGATGCTTTACATTCTTCATGCAATCCTCAACAATCCTTCTCACTTGTTTCAGTCCCCTTCCCCTATAGTCGCCCATGGCTGCAACAGTATTTCCCTTTCATTGGGAAAAGGCAACAGCAATAATAAATAGTGTCAAAAGGAGGAAAACTAAAATGTACTAAATCCGTTTCAAATTGTAGCTCGTTTGACTTTTTTTGACCCTAAGTTTGACCACTCGTCTTATTCAAAAAAAATTGCACAAAACTAGTTAAATTTAAATCATTCTTAAAGAGAATTTGTTAATAAAGCAATCCACAACAAAAAGAAGTAATATTTTACACAAAATTTGAATAAGACGAGTGGTCAAAGTTGGGGTCAAAAAGTCAAACGAACTATAATTTGAAACGGAGGGAGTATATATAATGGTAAGAAATTATGAAAACCTGCACTAAGATGTAGCAGCCAGTCAAAATCTCAATAGCCTGTAGAACATAAATGATGTGTAAGCAACAAAGATATCTATGATTTTTTCTGAGTTTACGGAACTAAAGGAGCCACCCATAGGAATGCGAACAATTTTACCTTGAGGGTAGACAAGTTAGGGCCTAAAAGCCGTTCCCTCCTTTTAACAAACCGTTCCTGCATATATAGCATTATCCAGGTGATGAGTAAAGTTCAAACAGTGAGGAAGAGCACTAAATCTCTAATTACATTTAGCATATTTTCATATGGTCAGTTGGTCACTCCTGTTACAAACTTTAATATGTAACAGCACAATAACTTAGAATAAAGAACATATAATAATACCGACAAAAAAACAAGGGATGTAGATTGCCAAATCAATGTCTGCAGACATATGAAGGCAACGGCCAACAGAGTATCGTGGAGATATATTACAGAAAGGTTTGTAACTACATGTTTATGTAGAACAAGAAAATCCAGCTGAGAATGGGATAAAGAATCCTGGGACTAGCAAACAGGGAAAATAGAGCTATAGTATAACCAAACATAACTCTCAGCCGTCAGGAGAAAGGATAATCAAGATAGACCAACTTAGTTCTGCCATCACAAAATGAAATTCTTCAAACTTGAACAACGTCTTGGAAAATAACATATAATGGCCCAAAATGTTTTCAGGTTCATTATTCTACCTATCGAATAATACAAATTACAAGAATGGTCTTTGCACAAAGGAACATATCATAGCACAGAGAGAAGCACCTCACGATGTTGAGTAAATCAAGTCTAATCTTCAAAAGTGATCTAAATCAAACTTGAGCAATGAAAAGGTGTCCTACCGTATTTCTCACAAGACCACTAAATCAAACTTGAGCAATGAAAAGGTGCCCTACCTTATTTCTCACAAGACCACCAATCTTAATAATATCACAGTTCATCTCATCATCAAGAATTTTGATTGCCTGCAAAAATTAGTAGTATTTGAAAAAACTGCAGATTAATCTCAATTCCACTCAGACCGTGAAGCTGCCACCTCGAAGTGCAAAAACAAGAACCGCACAGTACCTTGATACCTGAATACACAAGGGGGGGTCATATGTCATACCTGAGGCGCAGGGACGGCTCCTGGACAATAGCTTAATCAGTTCCCTGGCCTTGATAATAATGAAGGGGTCCCTTGTCTTCCTGGTGGTCGAAACAGTCATGGATCCTTCCACCTACACACACAGCAGGGAGGCTTCAGATCATTTGGTTACCACATAATAATGTCGCCACCCAAAAGCAATAAGAAAAGGTTAATCACTCATCATGTACCAAATTGAGCTCACACGAGATCCCGTGCTCCTTCAATGCGCCCTTCCACGATTGGCCCGCTCCTGCAGGTACTTCTCTGCATCCAAACCAACAAGTAACACCTCACCAATTTGCTTCCAACAAACTCAAATCGCATGTGTTCCATCACGAAAATTGTGGTAGGCAGGACAAGCTCAAGAACAGATGCTTGCCTCGGTACTGGGGAAAGAGGGTGGAGAAGGAGCTGACTTCGAGCATGCCGCCCTCGTTCCAGGCAGGGTCGAACTTCTCGATCTTCCAGCGGTCAATGTTGGGGTCCTCGTCCCCACGGCTTGGGCTTGTCGTGCTTCCCCTTCCGCCGCCAGTTCTTTCCTTCTGCCGCCTCAGCATCCTCAGACGCCCACCGCCTAGACAGCAAAAAGACTGGGTTGAGATTGCAACTACATACAGACAAAATTATCCAAAGAATTAAAGAACTTATGACTCTGATGGCTGCACTTCTGCAGAGGCAGCTGCGGCTGTGGCTGCTTAGTTGCTACAGTGTCCACTGAGGGGGTGCTGAAGCCGCAGCGCTGCTGCAGCAAACAGTTCTGACCATTCGAGGTGATCAATGTTGTAGAGCTACGGTGTAGATCCATAAAAGCGAGACTCATGCTAGTTTCAAGGAAGAAAAGTTTAATCTAGTAGAAGAGCACCATCCAGTAGAAAAGTTTATAATACATATATACAGCTTAAAAAGTAGAAGTCAAATTTATATAGATCACTGTTTTAAATAGCGCTATAGCAGCGAAGCTATCGCCCTTTTTTTTCACGCTATTCGCGCTATAAGCGCCGCTATCCTACAATAGCGCCATAGCGGCAGCAATGGCTTCTCCGACTCCAACTGATGTCAACCCAACCGTAGGCAAGTTCTTGTCCTCTATGTTCAATTGCAAGTTCTTGAACCCGATTTCAGTTAGGGATTTGTCCACTCCAAGTGATTTTTCCACTGATTTATGCTTTAATTATATTAAGGTTCCTGTTACTTGAAAGTTGATTTAAATAGCCTGCTATAGCGGCACAATAGCGGCGCCAGCAGGCTACCGCTACTGTACTATAGCGGCGCTATAGCGCGCAATAGCGGCTGGAACAGGCCGCCACTAATTTTCATAGCCCGCGATCAAAAACAGTGATATAGGTACTAGGATCTTATTCACTTTTTCTGCAGCATGATCCTTCCCTGTTCCCTCAATATACCATCTGTTATCGCATATAATTAAACAAATGTCAATCATGCTATAGGATGGATTGTATTATCAGAAATCAATGGAAGCACTCTGTGAAGGGATATCGAGGTTCAGGGCAGCTTACAGTATAAAAATATCAGAGTAAGAGATACGGTTTAAGAACAGATACTACAATCTTATATCAGACTTTTCTTCAGCATGAAACTTTCATGTTCCCTCAATATACCCATTGATCTTGTTATCACATAATTATACAAATGACAGCGTACTAGGAAAATCAGAGTGCTAAATACAGGCTTAACACTATCGGTAGGAATTATCTAAAAAAACACTATTGGTAGGATGCAAGAAGCATAATATGATTAAATTGTTGGAGAAAGGCAAAAGGCACAGTTCCAATTCTGACCATCCGCGAGGACATTTTCCTTAACGACATCTAGCAAAAGAAATAGAGTTCACCCTGACCTGCAGTGCAGCTGATGACATTGCATACCACAAAAAAAAAAAAAAAAAAAAAAAAAAAAAAAAAAATCCACTAATAAATCTTATAAAAACTAAACATGGGGGCACTACAACCCCAAAATAAACTCGAAAATTCCGGTTTCACGCATAAGAATCCTGATATTTCAGCTCTTTTTTATTTAATCTATAAAGGGAAATGCTGAAATTACGGTCCAGATGAACACGATACGACGAACACAGGAATATCCGAAGGAAGGAACGGAGCAGAGGCGGAGCTCTTTCGGGCGGAGTTGAGACTTACCAGGTCCTCGTCGACAACCATCGCGGGGAAGAGGGTTCTAGGTTTAGGTCCTCTGTAGCCTGGAGCCCTGGCCCGTGAACGGAGGCGCGGTGCCGAGGCTCCGGCGCGGGCGCGAGTGACCGGCTGGCGGCGCTGGCGAATTGCTTGCGGCAGTTCGGGCAGACGGCGCCGTTTGCGCGTGGGTGCGTGACCTAGCCTGTTTGGTTCGCTCAAGAAGTGGGAGTAGACACGGGGTACTCTATTTTTTTTGTTCTCACGAGTATATTAAATTTTAGTCTCATTTATAGCATAGACCTTCTAAATTTCACGTTCTATATCGATATTTGGCTAATATATCAAACTAGTCAAATGAATTTATCTCTGTATAATTCAGCATACTCTAACAAACTGGTCATATCTCATACTCTACATTCTATCAAAGAGGAGAAATGAATGGAATTTTGAACGACACATGCATGGTACCACAAACGCTAATATAGCAAGGCACATGGAAAGAGCCAAATTTGGTTTTCGACTTTCACGGGATAGCATGTCAAATGGTCAGACTTAGCAGCCATTTTAGTTCATTTGGTAAGCCTGACCAAATTGTTAGGTTCCGAACATGCTTAGATCGAAGCTGATGACTGAACTTTACCATTAGCACTTAATCCTTTCAAGAGGTGCAAGATTATAATAGGATGATCACAATTAATCCATTTGAGAGGTGCAAGATATAAATATAATAGGCTTCAGTTTTTGTTGTTGTTTTGAACCTTCTCTAACTAATATAAGTGAACTAAAATCCAGAAAGGTAGGACCAGTTTGATGCAGATATGCATCCTCGAGGCCTTGAGGTAAAGCTCCTAGATATTTGTAGCATTGAGCTCTATTGGTAAAACCAGAAACATCCGCCTTAGAGGTAAAGTGCCTTGTCGTAGTACAGTTGATAAGCTTGCTAAAAAGAGAAGCGCGTATAGTAGGGCCCATTGGGCTTCTGTCGACTTAGCTCTACTGGTATCCCATTGAACTTTGTTTCCATTTTGGATGTCCATGAATATCCAATGGATACCCTCTAGTTCAAAAAAATTGAACTAGGAATTTATTTTCTCACCAAAAATTTGAATTTCTAGTTCATTTCTTAAAATTCATGGATGTTCAACTTCTGCTCTGCCTCCACCCCTAGTCAACTCTACAACATCCAAAACAGCCTGTTACTTTTGGAAGAGGAAGAAAAAAAACAGGTCAAGTCGGCTTATCAGCCGTACCATGACTTATTTTCTCACAGAAAATACTATTGAAACAGACAGAATCAGCTGGCTTATTGATCAGCCGAATAGTGGAACCAATTTCCAAACATACACGGTGTCTGCTTTCTTTTTATCACAAGCAGTACCAATAACACACAACCATAACATAAAATAGACATTAAAATCACATAAAAACCATACATAAAAGGAAAAATTGTCCGTTGAAAGCGATGCATCTATCGTAGTCAATCTCGAGATTTATTAGCTTAGCATTTTATAAATACACTTTTGGAGATAAAAAAAAGAGTGTGTTGAAAATGAGTGGTTTGCTGCTCTTTTTTCTGCTCAATCTGAAATTTAAACACAGCGACGCAGTTGGCGCTGCTATGCACGTTGGAAGGCCTCTTTACTGGGCCGCAGGCTATTATTACATTAGATGGGCCGCAGGCTATTATTACATTAGATGGGCCGCTTTGGGTGTCGGATCGGTGGCGAGCAGGAGCAGAACAGACTCCGGTCGAGAGGTAGAAGACGACGACGGGCTCGAGCAGCAGCAGAGAGCAAGCAAGGAGGAGGCCGAGATGACGATCCGGTTCGTGCTGTTCGTCAACAAGCAGGGCCAGACGCGGCTGGCGCAGTACTACGAGCACCTCTCCCTCGACGAGCGACGCGCGCTCGAGGGCGAGATCGTCCGCAAGTGCCTCGCCCGCACCGACCAGCAGGTCCGTCCGTCCCCCGTTCGCGCCGCCGCCTCGTCCTCCATCCCCTCACCCTCGGCCGACCTTCTTCCCCGCGCGCGCCCCTTCCGCTGCTAGCTCTCCCCTCGAATCATCGCCCTCCTTTCCGGATCCACAAACCTGCTGGTTTTGGTGTTGGATCGTCTTGGATCTGGATCGGGGATAAGAGGCTTGTTTTCCTGCACTTCCGATTTTCTGAGACTTTTTTGTGATGCAGTGTTCGTTCGTGGAGCACCGGAACTACAAGGTCGTGTACAGGCGCTACGCCTCCCTTTTCTTCCTCGTCGGCGTCGACAACGATGAGGTGTGATTCCCCCATGCACCTTCTTCTCTCAATCTCCCCTATCCTCTCCTCTCCTCTCCTTCCTTGGGAATGAATTCAGGTCTCTGTCGTGCCAATTTGTCTGTGATTGCAAACTGTGCATCAAGTCGTTCCCCATTGCTGTAGCGTGGGTGGGTTTAGCTGCTGCCATCTATCTTTGCTCAGCTCAGCCATGGTTATGAGGAAAATGGTTTGGCAGGAAACCGTATTATGCAGAACCTATGAACCACAAAGGTTACATTAAACCTCAAACACAAAGCAAAACAATAACTTGCACCTTGTCGTCTATGGTCCTGTTATCCTTATGCAAGTCTGAATTTCGTTCACTCTATTGTTACCATCCTCTATTAATGAATTCGAATTATTTGTCACGGATCAAGCAATATTTGATATTGTAAACATGTCATGTACGGGCAACCGTGCGTGGCGTCGCCGTGCCGCGGGATATCCGGCGCGCAACAGAACGCCCAGCGGCATCGGGGGGCAGGCGCGCCCAGCCGAAAGCAGCATGCGTGGCTGAGAGATTAGTTAGGATTGCTTTCCATTTGAGTTCCTTAGATTGTGGAGTTTGTTACTCCCGGCCGATGGCCATATAGTTTGTAATCAGCGGTGGACAAAACCAATCAAGAAACAATTAGCCTATCTCTCTCTCTTCTCTAACCTTAAGCCTACGGGTTGAGGGGCAAAACCTCACCGGAGGCGACGGCGGACCGAGGCTACGATCTACGTAGCCGAGGGGCCTCCTACCTTCGGCGACAAGGCCCTTGACAACTGGTATCGGCCTCCGGCGTTCCTCGTCCTCCTCGTAGCCGCCATCTCTTCCTGCTCCCACGCACTCCTCCGGCCCGGCCACCATCACCTTCATCGCCACCTCACACACCCTCACCCATGGCCGAACCTACCAACGCGAACATCGCCAAACGGATCGAATCCCTCACCACCAAAATCTCCAACCTGCAGACCGGCGTCGATGTCCTCAAGAAGGAGAAGTCGTCCTCATCGGGCGCTTCCACGCCGGGCAGCGGCAACGACGGCTAGCACCACACCGATCGGCCGCCTAAGTTCCGAGAAGATGGATTTCCCTCGCTATGGCGGGAAGTCCGATCCATTGATCTTCGTCAGCCGGTCGCGAATCATACTTCTACCAACAGAGGATCATGGAGGAGGAGAAAACTTGGATGGCCTCCTACAACCTCGAAGGCGCCAGCGCAACTATGGTACACCCAAGTCAGCGCGGCGAGGGCACCCCCAAACTGGACCCGTTCAAAGAGCGCTCCATCTGCGCTTCACGGACCGCCCGCTACGCTTCGACACCACTCTTCGAGCTCGGCGAGTGTCGTCGCCGCGGGCTCGATCGAACTACCAAGATCGGTTCCCGAGCCCTCCTTCCTCGCGCCGGCCGGGCCGTTGGAGGAAACGCCCGGCGCGTCGATCTCTTCACGGGAGGTTCTTTGCCACCCCGAGTCGCCCGGTCACAGATCCTAAACCGCGCAGATCGCTGGGCGCGACCATGAGCTTGCCCAGGCGGTGGAGATCATGGAAGCTGCCGCGCGGCAGCGGCGCCTGGCCGTCCTGCGCCTAAACACTGCTGCCCGCGCCTCCTCGCGCTGGCGTTACCAGCTCCGCCCGTCGTGCCCCCAAAGCGGGCGGCAATCAATCCAGTGAAGCGGCTGTCCCGGAGAACGGTGAACGGCGTCGCTGGGCACGTGTTATAAACGCGGCGAAATACACCAGGGGCACAACGGTTTGTCGCCGCGTCTTCTCGTCGCCGGTGTTGAGCTTCGGCCCGACCCCGCCACGACTCCTGGCGGTGCAGATGAGGAGACGCCGGTGTTCTCCTTGCGGCGGTGGCCGGCGTTCCCATCTGCGACACAATGCGGTCGCCGTCTACTTGGGGGGCTACCACGGCTGGTCGCGCTCACGGATGCGAGGTCGACCCATAACTTCATTGGAGAAGCGGTGCCAAGCGCCGCGGGCCTTCCGGTGCGGTCCGTCCGGCGTCTCAACGCCACCCATCGCCCAGCGGCGGCGTGTCGTGCCGAGGCGTGCTACGACGGCGGCCATCGGCGTGAAGGGGAGCGATTCAGCGTCGACTGTTCATCATGCGGCCCGGCGCTTCGACATGGTCCCTAGGGACTCAGTGGCTGGTCACACTCGGAGAAATTGCATGGAACTTCCAGGCGCGGACGCTGTCTTTCTCTCGGTTGGGGAGGGCGATCTGGCAGACGGGCGTGGCAGGCGTACGGGCGCCCCTCCTCGACTTCTGGCGGCCCGGACTCCTTTGCTCGAGGGGGTGCTCTCGGCGTTATTCTTTGTGTTCGCTGAACCCAAGGGGTTACCGCCCAAGAGGGCGTGATCATGTCGTCCTCAAGCCAGGCGCCTCACGGTCGCGGTGCGGCCCTATCGCTACCGGCTCACAGGGCGAGCTGGAGCGCCCGGTGCCTCGCCATGATCGACCCGGGGCATTGTGCGCCCGCGGCGACTCCAGCGTTCTCGTCGCCGGTCATCCTCGTCAAGCCGGGCCCGGGTTAGTGGAGGTTACTGCGTCGACTACCGCGCCCTCAACGCCCTCACCATCAGGGCGCCTTTCCCATTCCGGTGGTCGACGAGCTACTTGGCGAGCTCCATGGCGCGAAATTTTTCACCAAAATGGACTGCGTTCGGCTACCACCAAGTGCGCATGGGCGGGACGACATCCACAAGGCGGCGTTTCGTACCCGGCGGCCTCTACGAGTTCTGGTGATGCCGTTTGGCCTCTGTAAATGCCGGCAACATTCCGAGCCCTCATGAATGAGGTTCTCGGCCCTTCCTCCGTCGGTTTGTCCTTGTTTTTTTGATGACATCCTCATATCTGATGGTAAGACATGGGCGGACCACCTTCGGCACATCCGTCTTTGTCTTCAGCGATTTCTTTGCGCCATCAACTCTTCGTCAAAGCGCACCAAGTGTGCATTTGGCGCCCCGTCGGTGGCCTATTTGGGGCACGTCATCTCGGAGGCCGGCGTCGCCATGGACCCTTCAAGGTTCAAGGCTGTACGGGGAGTGGCCGCGGCCACGGTGATGCCGCTTGCGGTGCGGGGTTCCTCGGCTTGGCCGGATACTACCGCAAATTCGTCCACAACTTCGGCTCCATCGCCGCACCCCTCACCGCGCTGCTCAAGAAGGAAGGCTTCCTCTGGGGTGATGAGGCCACGGAGGCTTTTGAAGCTCTCAAGGCGGCGGTCACGGCAGCCCCGGTGCTGTCCATGCCCGACTTCACCAAGCCCTTCACGGTGGAGTGCGGCGCGTCGTCCCACAGTTTGGCGATCTTGATCCAAGAAGGGCCATCCGTTGGCCTACTTCGGCCGGCCCATTGCTCCCGACACCGCTCTGCGCCGCCTCTGAGCGGGGCGATCGGGCTGGTGCAGCGGTGCGCCAGGCGTCCGTATACCTTTGGGACGCCGCCGTCGTCGTCCAAGACCGATCACTGACCTCAAATATTTCTTGGACCCGGCGCCCGGCGACCATCCCCCAACATCATTGGGTGGGGAAGCTGCTTGGCTTTGATTTCGACGTCGAGTACAAGCCGGGGGCAACGAACACCGTGGCGGACGCGCTGTCTCGCCGCGACACACCAGAGGAGGGGACGGTGCTTGGCGCTTTCGGCACCACGTTTCGACCGTCACGCGCTGCGGCGGGCCCGGCTCACCGAGCCAGCGGTGGCTGCGGCGCGGAGGTCGGGATGGCGCCAAAGGGCCTCCGTGGGCGGTCGTCGGCGACACCTGCCGATCGCGGGCGGTGTGCGTTCGCTGACTCGCCGCTTCGTCCAAGAGCTCTTGGCGGTATCCATGACGATGGACACGAGGGCGTCTGCGCGCCTGCTTGCATCGACTCCGGCGGGATTTTCATTTCCCTAACATGAGAAGACTTGTGCGGGGATTTAAATCGGTCGTGCCCGACATGCCAGCGCTACAAGTCGAGAACATCTCCACCCGGCCGGCCTGCTCACGCCCCTTTGCCCCGGTTCGCCGGGCGTGTGGACTGATGTCGCGACTGGACTTCGTCGGGCGCTGCCTGGTGAAGGGGCAAGTCGGTCATCTTGACCGTCGTGGACCGGTTCAGCAAGTATGCCCATTTCATCCCCTTGGCGCACCCATATTCGGCTGAGAGCGTCGCCCAAGCGTTCTTCTCCGAGGTCGTCCGGCTGCATGGCGTTCCGCAGTCGATGGTGTCGGACCGCGACTCGGTCTTCACCTCCAATTTCTGGCAGGAGCTGATGAGGCTTGTCGGCACCAAGCTCCACATGACCTCGGCGTTTCATCCGCAGTCCGATGGGCAATCGGAATCAGCGAACCGTGTCATCATTATGTATCTTCGTTGTTTTACAGGCGATCGTCCTCGACAATGGCTTCGGTGGCTGCCATGGGCGGAATACATCTTCAACACCGCTTACCAGTCATCGCTGCGGGACACGCCGTTTCGGGTTGTCTATGGCCGCGACCCTCCCACCATCAGGTCATACGAGCCGGGCGAAACGCGTGTGGCAGCGGTGGCCCGGTCCATGGAGGAGCGCGATGAGTTCCTGGCTGACATCCGTGCCCGGCTGGAGCAAGCCCAGACTGTCCAGAAGGCATTCTACGACAAGGGCCATCGCCAGGTCGCGTACCAAGTCGGGGACTGGGTGCTCCTTCGTCTCCGCCACAGGCCGGTGTCCTCCCTGCCTCAAGCTACAACGGGCAAACTGAAGCCGCGCTACTACGGGCCGTACCGCGTCTCCGAGCTCATCAACGAGGTTGCGGTGCGGTTGGCTCTTCCTCCACAGGCTCGTCTGCATGACGTGTTCCATGTTGGGCTTCTTAAGAAGTTCCATGGGACGCCTCCTACTACGACACCACCTCACCCTCCAGTCCACAATGGGGCTGTTGTTCCAGAGCCGGAACGTGCTGTCAAGTTCCGCATGGCGCGCGGGATTCGTCAGGTCTTAGTGCTATGGAAGGGTGAATCGCCTGCCTCTTCCACCTGGGAGGATGTCGACCAATTCTGCCTCAAGTACCCGGCCTTTCAGCTCGAGGACGAGCTGCCTCTCCAGGGAGGGAGAGATGTCATGTACGGGCAACCCGTGCGTGAGGCGTCGCCGTGCCGCGGGATATCCGGCGCCTTGCAGCGTAGCGGCATCGGGGGGCAGGCGCGCGCCCGGCCACGAACATGCGTGGCTGAGAGATTAGTTAGGATTGCTTTCCATTTGAGTTCCTTAGATTGTGGAGTTTGTTACTCCCGCCCGATGGCCATATAGTTTGTAATCAGCAGTGGACAAAACCAATCAAGAAACAATTAGCCTATCTCTCTCTCTTCTCTAACCTTAAGCCTACGGGTTGAGGGGCAAAACCTCAC
>JADLZK010000372.1:0-80826 GCA_015847255.1 Hyparrhenia diplandra | reverse complement strand
GCATAATCCACGCAAGCAGCGAGAACAAGGAGTAGGTTTCATATAATGCTCGTATTCAGCAACACGCATTGGGCCTACGTAGCGGGATGCCGGCCTTCGGTTCCCTTGTGGGCTCGCACACGGGCGAAGCCTTTGGTGAGCCCGGTGACGATCTGGGTGTGGACCTTCGCTGCCGGTTGCCGACAAGCATCAAGCGGGAGGAAGGAGAGGGAGAGAGAGAGGGAGACAGACACGGAAGCACCACTCAGTTTCCTCCCTCCATGAAACGCCAAGAGGGGCAGCCAGTTGAGCGGGGTTGATCGAGAGACCGGAGGGAGTAGAGATACCACAGGAAGGAAGCATCGGTCGACCTCGTCCTCCCGCGGAACGCGCGAAGAGGGGAGGCCGCAGTTAGGCGGCCCACGGCGGCGCCAAACATGGCGGCATGGGGTGCCGGAGCATGACGTGGCAGGACCTCGGCGCCAAGCGGCGTGGCGTGTTAGCATCCCCTCAATCTAGCCCAACACTCCACCATGGGTTCGGACGTTCATGCGCTCACGACCCACTTATAAGCCAAGAGGCTCAATTCATTCCTCCCAAAAGCCCGGACTGATGGGAGAGGGATACTCTCCCTTATAAGGTGGTCATGACCCCTTCCCTAGGTAAGGTGGTACTCCCTCCATCCCAATTTGTAAGTCGTTTGACTTTTTTTGGCTCCAAGTTTGACTATTCGTCTTATTCAAAAAATTTGCGCAAATATAGTCAAATTTAAGTTATTCTTTAAGAATTTTTCTTAATAAAGAAAAAGTCATGGCAAAAGAAGTGATATTTTGCATAAATTTTTGAATAAGACGAGTAGTCAAACTTGTTGTCAAAAAAATCAAACGACCTACAATTTGGGATGGAGGAAGTACTAAACTTGAGGTGCCTTGACATCCCACCCCCATAAGGTGGCGCCCTTGACATTCCACCCCCCATAAGGCGGAGTTAGGAGCTGATACCAACTGTTAGCATCCACTCAATCTAGCCCAACACTCCACCATAGGTTCGGGCGTTCATGCGCTCACGGCTCACTTATAAGGCAAGAGACCCAATTCCTCCTAAAAGCCCGGACTTTTGGGAAAAGGACTACGAGGTGGAGGGCCTGGAGGCTTACCAGCTGCCGGGATGCGGACCATGGTCGTGACCGAACCATGGCCACTATCCCGTGTAATCGATGAAGAGTCGTGCTCGTTGGGCCCGTCGGCGTGAACTCCGGTAGGCGTGCGTGCGGACTCCTACGAAGGACAGCCGATGATGCCTGGTTGTGTCTGCGGCATATTGTCAAACACCGCACGATCTCAGCCGACATCGAGTTTCTTCACCTTGAGGCGGAGGTCTTCAAGCACGCCCTTCTGCTCCGACCGCTAGGAGTTGACGTCAATCACCGTCTTCTCTAGAGCAGCGACGCGAGCATCGCGCTCCGACTGGATCTGCTCGAGGCGGATCGATTCGAGGTCAGCGAGGTGCTACTGGAGCGCAGGATCGAGCACGGTGGGCGCGGACTCCAGAGCGGCGAGGCGCTCATCGACCGCGACGATGCACTGGTTGCGGAGGGACTCGAGGTCGGTGAAGCGATGTTCCCACTTGGCTTCGAGCTCGTTGAAGCGGCGATTCATCTCTTCCTTCGAGCCCCAGATCTCATCCAAAACCAGTTTGAGGGATGGCTCCATAGAACCCCGCAATCTGCTTAGGCGCGTGTAGTGGCGGTGAAAGGGAATCATGCCAGAATCAGTGACGTCTGATACCAATTGTGAGGAGAATTTGCTTGGGGGAGGGGGAAGAATCGCGAGGTAGACGAAGGATAGTCTCGACGATGGAAATTTAAACTGATTTGAATGTTTACAAATTTCTTCTCCCTTACTCTCGTTCTCTCTTCCTCTACTTACTCTCTCCATCCCAGAATAGTAGTCGTTTTAGAGCTGAACACGCATACCAAGAGCAAGTGGGAAAGATCCTGCTACCCCTATGTACTCGTGCTTATCGCTCCTCTCTGAGCCAAATCCAGCCATATTACTCCTTAGGAAATGAGTGGTAGTGGGAGACAATGAGGTGACCGATGCATGGCTGCTCTACTCAGAATAGGCTGGCACCTAGACGAACAAGCTAAAACGACATGCATTTTGATACTTTGGTTGAACGCTTAAACGTCAACTATTCTGATATGGAGGGAGTATACTTTGTTACATGTTCCGGCTCCCTTGTCATAGCGACGTTGGGCTTGCAAAGCCTTTTTGGGCCTGTCATCTTGGGCCGGCCGGGCAGCCGAGAGGGCGAGCCCGGAGCTTCACCGCTTCCCTCTGTTCCTCCCGACATGGCGCCGGTGCCGGGCCAAAATCCGCCCACGCCGCACCCCCTGCTTCTTCCGCTCATCCGTCGGCTCCTCGACTCTCTCTCCCCTTCCCCCTTCCCCCACGCCCTCCTCCGATCTCTTAAAATGGACTAGTAAAACTTCGATTTGAGCTAGAGATTCGCCAGAACAAGGTATTCTCTCCTCCTCTTCCGATTTGTATATACTGATTTGGTCGATTTGATGTGTATTTTTTTTGCAAACCCTAGTTTAACTTATAGACTAGGTGCATTGCCATGAATTGTATAGCAATGCACGTCCGGATTTAATGAGTGATCCGGGGTTTTCCATGAGGTTTTAGTGTGGTTTATCTTACTAAGAGTATGAGATTGATTTGTTATTACATTTTGAACTCTGCACGAATCGTATTTTAAACACTGCACGAATCATATTATTAACTCTGACTTTTTAGTTATACAGTATAGTAGATCAAAATAGTGTAGCAGTAGGATCTATTTTTTTATATATATAGCTCTACAGTTTTTTTCTCTCGAATACTATAGCTCTACAGTTTGAAATCAACACATTCAACAATCGTTTTTTTGTTGTTCAAACAGATGGACAAACTAGTAACTTTGCATCATGGAGGCAATGTGAAGAGAAATGACTGCGGTACTGTCAAATTTCATGGAATGCAACTTGTGTCTATGATATTTAGGTCTCGACCATCATTTAGTGAACTGGTTGTCCGATTGAGAGAGAGGCTAAAGTGGACTGCAAATGAAGTTGATGTAGTAATAGAAGGGGTTATTGATGTTGGATCTAAGGGACCACGAATCAAACGATTGGTCTCAATTGGTGGTCAGGATGAATGGGAGAACTATGTGTCAATCGTTATGGAGACAGAAGTTAGAGCACTTGATTTGTATGTGAGGAAAGTGCGGAGGGTGTTGAGGGATCCCTCCTCACATGGGATGTCATTGTGTATGAATGACTCTACTCAGGTTCAACCTTCAGCATCAAATCAGGGGGTCAAGGTGGTTGCTGTGTCTGAAGTTGCTGATGTGCCTGTTGTTGTTAGTTCAGTACCTTTAGAACTTCCATTGTCCCAATCAAATGATGACCACAGTAATGATGATGATGGTGATAGGTCTGATGGTGGGTTTGATGATGGCGAGGACCCGAACAATGTGTATGAGGGTCTGGTCGATGACATTGCTCAAGTTGAGCCTTTAGTCCATGTTCAAGAAGTGTGTAGAACATCTAATAATGTAGATGTGCAGATCATGGATGATGGTGAGAGTTACCAGGATGCCAGAGCCGTTGATTCTGACGATGACCGTCCGGTTGGAGAGTTGACAGCTAGTGACATTGAGTTGATTAGGAGGTTGCTTCCTAACCGTGATCCACTTGTGTCTGATTACAATGATCTCAGTCAAGCTCCTAAGGCTAGGGCACATGGGAAGGAAGATGAGTTAGTAGATGTACCTAATCCAGGGGCTAGCACGATAATTAAGAAGGGACTTGTGTTCAAGAACATGTCTGCGTTGAAGATGTGGTTGAGAGAGTATGCAATAGTACACAAGAGACCATACAGGGTTAAGCACTCTAATGCAAAAAGGCGGTACACCATCAAATGTGACAAGGAAGGTTGTGATTGGAGTGTATGTGCTAGAAAGGTGAAGGACTTAGAAAAATTCAGAATTACTAGAGTAACTGGCCCACACACATGTAGCTTTGCAGAGCTCGATGAGAAGCATCGTCAATTGAACTCGAAGTTCATTGCTACCTGCATCCTTCCCTTAGTGAAGCAAGCACCCACTATGCATGTGAAAGCTGTTATTACTACAGTCAACATGCTGTGGGGGTTTGACATAGGATATGGCAAAGCTTGGAGGGCGAAGCAACATGCCTTAAAGATGATTTATGGAGATTGGGAGGAGGCATATGAGCGTTTGCCAGCCTTGTTGAATGCAATCAAAGCGGTGAATCCAGGTATGCATTATGAGTATGTGCCTAAACCGAATGGATGGAAGGATGGGAAGCAGATATTCCATCGAGCATTCTGGTGCTTTGGTCAGTGTGTGGAGGCTTTCAAGCATTGCAGGCCCGTTCTTTCAATTGATAGTACTTTTCTTCTTGGCAAGTACCAAGGTACTATGCTGATTGCTATCGGTGTTGATGCTGACAATTGCCTGGTACCATTAGCATTTGCTTTAGCTGAGAAGGAGAATAAAGACAGCTAGGCATGGTTCTTGAAGCTTGTTCGTAATCATGTGATAGGTCCTAGAAGGGAGATTTGTGTCATATCTGTCAGACACGCTGATATCTCTAGCGCCGTTCAAATGCATATACCAGGGCATGCACCTATGCACCATCGTTGGTGCACTCGGCACCTTGCTGAGAATTTTTTCAAGAAGGATGGTTCCAAGGATAATTTTCCTATTTTTGAGGAGGTTTGTCAGCAGCTTGAGGTTAAATACTTTGAGGAGAAGCTTGATGAGTTGAAGAGTAAAGTAAATGCAGAAGTTAGAGATTGGTTACGATGGTTGATGCAGATGTGGAGAAATGGACAAGGGCTCATGATAAAGACGGTAGGAGATATGAGTTTCAGACTACCAACATGGTTGAATATTTGAATGGTTTGCTAAAGGGCGTACGAGGATTGCCTGTGACTGCAATTGTAGCTTTCACTTTCTACAAGTGTGCTGCGTGGTTCAATGACCGACATGCCGAAGCAACACAGCTTGAAACTAATCATAAGGTATGGGCACCTACACCACAGCTTTTCCTTAACAAGGCAAATGGGATGGCATCGTCACAGGAGTATCATTGTGTCAGCCATGCCACAGGTACTTATGAGATAGTTGAGCATGGTGGGGCAATGCAGGATGGTGGGCTTCGTGAGTCACGAAAGCACAAGGTTATTATTAGGGATTTTTCATGCACATGCCGCGGGCCAGATCAGTATCACTTTCCATGCTCCCATTATGTGACTGCTTGTAGGGCTCATAACCTTGATGTTCAAACCAAAATACCCAAAGAATTCAGTGTGCACAACCTGATTTGTACTTGGACGCCTTGGTTTGAGCCTTACGGTGGTGAGGAAGAGTGGCCTCCATACTTGGGGCCACGATTCATTGTTGATCCCGAGAGTCATTGGAACAAACGTGGCAAGAGAAAAAAAAAAAAAAAGGGTGATGTACAAAATGGACATGGATCTTATCCCAGGTCGCACGAGACGGTCAAAAGGAAACCCTTTCATAGTTGACCCCGAGCAAACTGAATGCAACAAATGTGGTAGATTGGGACACAATGCACGCAGTTGCCGCTTGACATCCAATTCAAAAGCGATGATTTGTGCCTTCACTTATATGCTTTCAACTTTTGTTTGTGTGTTAGTAATATAATTAGCTATTCCATTTTTTTTATCTCTTACTATTCTTTATCTAGATGTTTATTGTAACACCTCTGGTGTTAATCAACTAAAATTTTGCCATGTCATCATGATCATTGCAAAGCATGCATGGTTAGAAAAATTTGAAATGCATTCAATTTAAAATAAGTTTAAATTTTAAAAAAAAAAAAAAATGTTGTGCTTAGGGGTTACGGTGCTTTTATTTTGATCACATGTGTTTGATCCAAATTTTTGGTGTGGATGAATGTTTTCATAGTTAAAGTGTGGTAGTATGAAATTTGATCAAATTCTACTATGATTTGAATTCGAAAACCTAATTTACTAACCCTTCTTTACCCACTTTTCCATAATTCAAAATCTAAGCAAAATTTGCCAAAATTTCCAAAAGAAAGTTTGTAGATCTTTTCTTGATGAACAAAAGATATGTACAAAGTTTTTCAAGTTTTTGAGTAATTTTAAAAGTAATTTTGAATTCAAATTTGTCCCTTTTGACCCCATTTCAAAAAAGTCATACTTAGAGGCTGAATTTGAAAATCTTCCAATTGTGAAAATTGTAGATCTTGAAAAATTAGGCCAAGTTGCTTTTTGGAGTTTTTTGAGTTCAGTTCAAAATTTGGGTGAATTTTGCATAAAACAAAAAGTTAGGGTTTGGGAGCTACAAAGAATCCGACCCCGGTACCCCTCGCCACGCCCATGCCCCGCCGACGACGCCGCCGTGGCCGTTCTCGCGCGGTTCCGCGTCTTCGTGGCGCTTTAGTAGCCGGGCCGAAGTTCGTGAAGCTCCCCGCCACCTCACCACCCCGTTTTCTTTTTTAGCCGGCCGCCGCCGGTTTTTCTTTTTCGAAAAGCCATCGCCGCCGGCCACCTTGCTCCGCCCGCCGCCGCCGCCGAGCTCCAATCCACAAAATTGATCTTGCCAATCGACGCGCAACCGCAACGCGCGCGTGAGTTTGAGCTAGTCCGCGCCCCTCGTAGCCAACAGCGCGTCGGCGTCATCTTCTTCGCCGCCGGGCGGCGGCGCCGCCGCGAGTTGCCTCGCCGTCGCCGGCTACCGACGGTGAGCCTCGCCAATCTATCTTGATCTTTAGCTTTGCCTCGTTGCCCTTATCGCGGGTCGGCCGACCGTTTTGCCATTGCCCCGCTAGGCCGCCGAACGCCGCCCGTTTACCACGGAGGAACGCCGCCGCTGTTCCGTCGTCGATCCGGCCTCAATCCCCGCGTCGCCAACGCGAGCACGATCGTGGTGAGTTGCCGCCTTACTATGTCGTCCGTTACCGCCGATTCGCCGATTCGGCCGGACGCGCCGATCACGCCGGCGAGCCCCGCCATCCCATCCGGGCCGCGCTGGCCCCTGCCGGCCGGCCAGGTTTGTTTAAGTGAGGGGAAACGATCTTCGTGCTGGGTGATGCCGTGCTCGCCGTCACGGAAGAGCTCCGGTGAGCATGTCGTCGATCCCGCCCGTTACCGCCATGGTCGTCGGCGCGTGTGTGCCGCTGGCTCTTGGGTGCGGGTTTTGGGTGCCAATGTGTGCGAGATCGAGAGGAGCAGAGTGGTGAAGACCGCGTCGTCGTCCGACCTCGCCGCCGCGGCAAGATATCATCGGCCAACCGCCGGCCGCCGCGCGGGTCGTCGGCGCGGGGCGACCACCGGCCCGACTGCGCGGGTGGGGGGAGAGTGGGCCGGCCTGTTGAGCAAAACTGGGCCGATCCGCCCAAATTCGCCCAGAGGCCGGTGTCCGCTTAAAAATTTGTTTTCCTTTTTCTTTAGTCTTGAATAGTGTCAAACTTTGCAAAATTCATAGAAATTTGAAAATAGCCTTAAAAATTCTAAAAATTTTTGTAGAGTCTTCTTATGAGTATGTTTACATATGAAAATTTTGAAACTTGGATTTTGAGTAGTTCTTGCACGTTTTAAAATTACAAATTTTAATTGAAAAATGCATCTTCCATGATTTTTAGAAAATAAAATATTTATTCAAAAATCATGAAAATTTATTTGGTATTGTTTTTTGATATGTTCTACTTGTATAAAAAGTTTGGAGTCATTTTGAAATGTTTAAATTATTTTCTATCTTAAGCCCTATTATTTCATGTGATTTATAAATTGTTTAGTGTCAAATAATTTAGGTTTTGTGTGACTTTGGGGGTTGTTTTGTGAATCTTGGATCATACCACAATTAAATGGTCCTTAAGAACTCCTTAGGCAATGATGATGATATCTTTTTAGAGTAGTTCAACAAGTTGATTTTGTTGGGTTGCAACTTTATCGTGAAGGAAAGTTATATTCAAGTTGTTATCATTTCATGCATCGTTAATCATCATATTTAAATTCCATCATGTTGAAGCATACATTATTTCGTGTAGTGAACGAGACCGAGGTTGTTAAAGCCGAGCCAGGTTGTTGAGGAGGGTTGTTCTCGTTGGAGAGGATTTCTTTTTATTGCGGTGTTGACCCCGAGTCCCCATCACAACGAAGGCAAGCCCCTGATACATTTAAACCTTTTCTTGTATTTTACAAAGCTTTTATACTTATGTTTATAATATGTTGCATTAAGTACTAGGAGCTGAGTGATAACCTAATTGCTGCATTATCATCCTTGATTATTGCAACACCATCCTTGTTAACCCGTTTTATTCGAAAATACTTAGTGATGCTTAGCCCTGCTTAATTAGTTAAGCTTTTTCATCAAAATGTTTTATTTTATGAATATGGTACCTTTTGGAAGAATAATGAGGTGTAGAGTTTAACTTGAGACCGACGGGACATGGGTTGTGTCTCTGGTGGTAAAGCCGACAGGGGTTGCCCGGTCGTGCTTGTCCCGTCAGGTGTCGGTTAAGGACCTTTCGTTGATTGGCCCTTGGATCAAGAATTTGTTATACCGGCCACATATACGAGTAAGCCCGAGATCTCGGAGGTGAGCCAAATCGGGAACGCATAAACCGCGCCTTTGGGAGTGGAGAGATGGCGGGAGTACATGTTATCCTCGTTGGGTTAAAGTCCCTGATTGGAGGTGTACGGTACTCTCGGGTGGCGTAGGGCGCGGTCCCGTTTTTGGGCGGTCCGAGAGGGGCTGACATATGCAAGTTTAAGTTCTACATATGTCGTGTGGTGAGGTATCCCCGTTTGGGTTTTAAGCGGTTCGAATCGGCGTTTGCTCCACGAGAAAAGGAGACTTGATCATCGCACCCTTCTTCGTAGTAATTGATGGAATACGGTTTTGAGAAAAGAAAGTTGGCTTATGAAAGAAATGTTTGCTCTAGAGTAGGATAACCTAGAGTATATGAACTACTAATATGAATTAAAAATATTGAAATAAAGAATTCACTTTTAGTAAGCTTTTTCTACAAAAGAATTCTTGATTCTTGCTAAGCCTTACTTTGATTCCCCTAAACCTGCATTCCTAAGTCTTCTCTGTTTCTTTGTCGGTTAAGTCTTGTTGAGTACTCCGTACTTTCGGGTTTGTTGACCCTTGTTGCGGGGAGCAAGTCATGAGCAGCTTGTTTTGGTCCCTCTTGCATGACGGTGTTTCAAGAAGAGAATGATGAGTAGAGGTGAACCCTTGGGCAGGGGTTGTCTATGTAAATATGTTTAATGTTACTCCAATAAACTCGGGTTGTAATATTACTACTTAAGTTTGTTTTGAATAAAAGGTTTGTAAAATTATGGTTATGTAATCCTTCCGCTGTTTACTCGATGTATTTTGAATAAAAATGTTGTAATACTTTGGAGTGACTTGTTAATGAGATCCTGTTCGGAAGATTAATAGCACTTTCTAGATTATTGGGAACTTCGTGCATAAAGATCGAGGTCTTAATGACAATGATAAGTGCATGTGGGCCCTATAATTTAGGAGGTTCTCATTTACATTTATGTTAGCAGTTACTTGTTTATTTCTTATGAACTAACAACCATGTTTAACAATTTTATAGGATAGCTAGCACGGTACCACCTGTTGGCCGAATACTATGAGAGGAAGCACCGCGACAGGCTCACAGGGACGGCGAGGTGACATTTCTTGTTCTCTTTACTTACTAACTTTTTGTTCTTTTTGGTAGTACATTTTGTACTGCTTATATATTTATCTTCATTGGACATGTTCATATGACCAAACCTGTTTCACAAATGGTCATGCCTTAGATCCCAGCATGAATTTCCATTATACATTTTGAAAATAATGCTACTTCGACTAATGTTTCTATATTAGCATCATATTGCAAATGAGCATCAATACTACTACACATGCATCTATGATTGAAGTAGACCTGAAAACCAAGTCTATTCATGAAGTTACTCACAAACAAAGTGACTCCCCCATCTGGTATGATCTGCTTATTAAAGATCATTACCTACAGGGAGGGAATTATTATCAAAAATGGGGAAAACAGATTTTGGACTGATCATTGACTACAGAATATTGATAATTTGAACCCATACAGAATATTGTTCCTGCTTTTATTTGAACTCCGTGAACAAAAAAACTGTTACAGTCATTCTCGCTTCCCGAGAACCGGCCGGCAATTATATATTAAAATATATAAATATTTATGCTTTAAGTAGCTGATGAAAAGCTGCAAGGTAACAATGACATTCAGAAGATGGTTAACAGTGGAATTACAAAGCTGCTGGGATTTCATTATTCATGATACTTTTCAACTTTCAGCTACAAGATGAAGATGATATAGTTACTTGGAAATTTGGGGAAAATGGAAAATTCTCTGTAAAATCCATGTACAATGCACTAACCAAAAATGAAGTAGGAAATGATCACAAAAGAATTTGGAAAGGGAGAATTCCACCAAAGATCAAATATTTCATGTGGCCTGTTTCAAGGCCATCCTTACAAAAAGACAATCTTATAAAAAGAAATTGGACAGGTAATCCCTCCTGTCATTTCTGTGATCAGAATGAAACATGTGACCATTTGCTCTTTGAATGTCCAGTTGCTAAGGTAATCTGGGCAACAGCGGCAAAGTGCATTGGGGCAAATAACATTACATGCTCCTTGGCATAATGTTGGTTACAGTGTGATAAATGGCTTCCACAGGGCAATAAGACCCATATGTGGGTTATATCTGCTATCCCTTGGTGAATCTGGAAGGTTCGAAATAGAGTGCTTTGATGGAAAACTAATCAAAAATCCAATTGAAATTCTATGTCATGCTGGAGCTTTATTGCGCTTCTGGACAGGTTTATTCCCAGAGATGGAGAGGGAGGAGCTCATTGAAGGGGTAAACACTATGCTTAGGGTGAGCATAGAACTCTTCTTCAGCCAGAACTAAGCAAAAGGCGGCGTTCACCAGCTGATGATTGAAAACAACCATGAGGAGGGTACTGCTGAGGACTCATGCTGTTGAGTCCAACTCAGTCTCGTTTTGCTGTTATTTTGGCCTCAAGGGCGCTCGTGTTGAGCTGGCCGAGTATGATATAAAACTGTAATGTGGCAGATAAGGATTTTTTATTTATTTGCCACTCTTACGGATGCAAACCTGCTGTGTGTCAATGACAGGTGGTACCATCTCAGTCACTGACATATGGGGTTTGAGTGGCAAATAAATAAGAGTGTCCATAAAAGTGGCAAATCTGTGGCAAAAAAATAAAACCCCCGGCAGATAAACCTGCCATTCTCGCTCTGGTTGTCCCGTGACTCCTTAAACTGCTTTTTTATCAGCTTCCTCTCCTGAGTCAGAGTGTGGGTAGTTGATCCCTTAGATGTCTCACCTCTTGCTGTAAACTCTATCACGCTGACTCTTGTATTTCCATTCTTTCATGAATGGGAATGGGGTATGGCCCCATGTTGAAGAAAAAAATGAAGTAGAACTTGTATTTCCTGTCATGTTCCTTTTTCAGGACCTCACAAACTTCATATTCGACATTAACATGTCATGTTCCTTTTTTTTCAGGACCTCGATCTCCTTTTGACCTCAAACCCGTGAGGGGTTTCAAGGTTATGCAGTATGACCAGAGTTACACTACTCTTCTCAGGACTGGACTTCATGTGTATACATGGAATGTGTACTAGATTTGCATGGAGAAACTGCTAAACATTTTTTTGTGGAAGGAGGGATGCCTACGTGGATACTCTGCATGTGCAGAGAACTCCCCTAGTGGCCTCCATTTATATAGGGGTTATAGATAATCTTAAAAATCTTGGACGTCTTCTGTGATGTGTGTATCTGACATGTTTTGCATGAGTGATTGTGACATGTGTATCCATGTGAAGGTTTTTTTTTTTTTCGCAATTGGGCCATTTCATCCATGTTTCATTATAAGGATAGTATCCATGTGAAGGTTGCAAGAAGTGAGCACCTAGTGGTATCGATGAAAACGGACGGAACAAATACCATAGCGTTTCCGCTTTTATCCTGTTTTTGGATTTCTGAGAAAATATGGAACGGTAGCAGGATGGATTGTTTTTATATTTCTGATAAAAATATGGAATACGGCGACAGGATGGCTACGGGACGGTGTCTACCACCGGATGAGTTTACGCCGATAAGCCCCAGTCTGGGCCAAATGTAAAAATCTGTCAAAAGGTCATTTTTTTTTAAAAAAAAAGTCTATAGCCCTAAAACTCTTGAGGGGTGTTTAGTTGGTGAAATATATTAGGTTAGGCTACTATAACACTTTTTGTTTGTATTTGGTAATTATTGTTTCACTATAGACTAACTAGGCTTAAAAATTCATCTCACACTTTTCAGCTAAACTATGCAATTAGTTTTTTTATTTATCTACATTTAATGTTTCATTTATACGTTAAAAAATTTGATGTGACACTGTAGTACTTTTTTTTGGTTCACTTTTTGGGAACTAAACACACCCTCAATACTCTGAGAAATTGAGCTATTCAAACACTGACAACTGCATAACATGTGAATAATTCATTCATATTGATAATGCTAAGAGTTTTTTTTTTCTGTTGAAACGAGTTATTAATTGCATGATCTGCTCGCGCATAATTCTGGTCACCACCCTTTGCCTATGAGCCACAGCCAATCAGAAACAGCGCCAACAAATATGCCTGCCAAGAGGAAAAGCACCAGCAGGTTCCCCAGAGCATTTTGTTCTGGTCCCTGCAGTGAAAACACCGGCAATGTAGATTAAACCCGAGCAAACTCTGTTTCAAACAAAAATGGTGGTTTCAAATGTCAATACACCAAACCTTGTAGCCTTTCGGCGCCTCAGTGAGGACGGAGACGGTGAGATGGCCGTTGCTCAGTCCAAGGAACGACGTTAACATGATCATCCAGCCCTGGTCACCGTACTTTGCCGTGAAGTAGAACGCAGGGACGAGCAGGAATCTAGAGATGACTGCGATTAGTAGCCCCGTCCTGGATGTCAGCTTGATTTGCTCGATCAGAGGCAGGTATCTTCCGATCAGGTCCGACACGTTAAAGCTTGCAATCAAGACAAGCACGTACCTGAATTGTGAAATGAAAGTAACAATGGCTCACCTAGACGACA
Organism: Hyparrhenia diplandra; assembly: GCA_015847255.1. Classification (NCBI taxonomy): domain Eukaryota; kingdom Viridiplantae; phylum Streptophyta; class Magnoliopsida; order Poales; family Poaceae; genus Hyparrhenia; species Hyparrhenia diplandra. The sequence goes on along the minus strand of JADLZK010000372.1, from coordinate 67,639 downwards.
TGTTTTTTGCAGTTACAGAGAATGTGAACATAGTCAACTTGATAAATAAATAAAAAATAAAGTAGGATTATTACCAAGAACCCAAGCTGTGCGATCCAGTGTCTTCTGCCAAAAACCCTGGGAAAATCGATAGTGTCAGGACATAGATGAGGAACATGTCCAGAGCATAGTCCATGTTCTGATGCAGCAACTGCTTGTTGCTCAACCGTTCAACCACAAGATCTTCCTCAGCCTGACCAATCGACGAGAAATTCAGCATCATGAGGATGCATTTCAGCTGAAACAAGATTTTCTATCAGTCATGTGGGTACCAATGAATTTGGCAGGCTTTTGATTCCTCCAGCAGCAAGGTCAGCTGTGACTGTCTGAGATCCCTCAGAGGCAGCTTTTGAACGGTAGAATTTCACAATTGGCAACTTCGGGAATATCAAAGCATAAAGTAGAACGCATAGAAGTTCAAAGAAGCATGAGATCGAAGAGAACAGCACTGCAATCAATTTAGTTTCATCCATATGTATCAGTAATGGTCCTAATGGAAGATTTTATTACAAATCATGAGGTAAATGAAAATATGATTATTGTCACATACTAGCTCCTTTCCGCAGGCCATCTCTGGAATTCTCAAAACCGCTTTTGTGAAGAACCTTAACGCTGCAGTTATTGCACCTGATGCAGCCACACCGGCAAAGAAGGACTGAAAATCCAAATCCAAACATACCGAACAGTGTAGTAGAAAGTTTATGTTAAACAAATTTTGAACAAATGTTCCCTGTAAATTGGTGTTGCAACGGTGATTATATAACCTGGACGAATTCTGGGCACATCAGGGACAGATCACCAGTCATTCCGCCTTGAACATGACCGTCAGCTACGCCAAAAGCAGCAGCAATGATACAGATACCAACGAATGGGGCAATTCCACCACTTCCTGAAGACAAAACATCCAGCTACCCATAGCAAGAAAAATAAGTGAAGATCATGTTTGTGTTTATAGACAGTAATTAGAAGGGCTTACAATGATCACTCCAAACGAGCTCAAGAAGAATAGCATGTATCCTGCCAAGTTGCGCACCCTAGTATTGACCTTTGCCTCATGATACGTGAATATTGCGGTTGTGGCGAGAACAAAGGGCTGATAGGCGAGAGTAATCGTTCTTGTCGGATGGTAGTTCTGCATTCAGAAGGCATCAAATCAGTTAATGTGTGCCTTTTTACCAGAAAATTAAGGTACATGGAAAACAGATGGAAATGATAGTCATGTAGAATTCATACTGGGAAGAGGTACACGTAGTAATCTTCAATTGTAAGCATCCCATTGAACCCAAATAGACATCCATTTCCGAGAAGCCAGCAGATGAAAATGCCCCAATACTTTCCCTACAATCAGCACTCCTATCCTTCAGCCAACAACAATATTTAGCTTATGAAAATACTAAAGCATATCTTCAGTAAGGCCAACAAGGGTAAACCTGAGTTTTAGAAACTCCAATTTGTTCATCATCGATGTCCATGGTCAGTTCACTCTGATAGCCCTACAGATCAAGAAAACAAGGGGCAAAAAGGCAGAAAGAGTGGCAAGAGTCAAACCAGTGGTACCATCTGTATTGAGCAAGAAATTGAACTGCGTAATTTGGGAAACTAAGAGTACTTACAGGGAGAACACTGTATGACGGAGAGCCTGCCATGGAGCCAAAAGGAACAAACAGACGAAGAGACAGAAATATGAGAGAGAGAGAGAGAGAGAGAGAGAGAGAGGGGGGGGGGGGGGGGGGGGGGTAAAAAAAGAAAAGAAAAAAGGTCACTTTCCGTGGAAGCTTAGGTGATTTTTTTTTTTTTTGAGAAGTTGTTCTCTACACGCCGAAGGTCACATGGAAATATTATATGTGTCCTGAGTTCACGTGTGACCACCATGACTTAGGATCACAGTCATTGAACAGAGCCAGGACCCTGTTGCTAATTAAAGAATATGCCTCCTGAGTTCGCGTGTTACCATCATGAGCTAGGATCACAGTCACTGAACAGAGCCAGGAACCATGTTGCTAATTAAAGAATCATGGCAATTTGTATCCTCACCTGTTCAGTTATCTTTAAAAAAAACTGACCTGTTCAGCAAGAAGTGCAAGCTGCATTTTTTTCTGCTGTGATGATGGTGCATATATGAACATATTCTCTGGTTTCCTAGTACCTTTGAACTTGTGATCAGTCTTCTTGATTCAGGTGGCCTTAATCTCATACCATATACATCGTGGAGCTTCCATTGGCATCTGTAGAATGTAAGGGAAGCACAATTTGAAACTGTAACTACATGTAATTGAGCTTCTATTGCCAGGCACTGGACATGATGAAATATGCATTAGTCGATGCTTTTTTTTTTTTTTTTTTGAAGATCCGGTTACCCGGCTTTGTTATATTATTAAGAAGAAGCAGTATAAGTTTTTACAAAAAAAAAATAACCCCCTGGCCAATTTCGTTAAATAATTGTAAGAAAAACAAATAAATTACTCACTAGTTGAGTAACAAATGAAAAGAAAGGAAATGATTACAACCGGCTAGAGACCATTGTCTTGCCGTTTCAATTATTAAGGAAAGTAGCTGCTGCTCGGTCTTCCTTTCACTTCTGAAGATTATCGCATTTCTGAGGTCCCAAATGCTCCATAGAGTCAGAATTGCCAAAGAGTGCATGTTCCCACTAGATGCAATTATTTCTGAGAAACAATCTATAGGTTCGTAGTTGTCAAATTTTGCATCCATGCCGATAAACGCAAACTTGGACAACAAAAATCTGCCACCAGTTCCCACACCTTCTTGGACAATGGACATTCAAAAACTGGTGATGTGTTGTCAATAAATTCCTTTAGAAATTTGTAAGAAGTAGTTGTTCGCCCATATATAGTTATAGAACTGCTTTTTTCCATAGTCTATCCTGGAGTAATAACCAAAGAAAAAATTTGCACTGACTTGGTGCCCATGCATTAAGGTAGAACCGAAATTAATATATTCTTCTTCTAAAAAAAATAACACATGACGCCGTTGACGAAGGCCTAGGGCAACGCCGCTCCCTCTACCACTTCACCGTGTTGACCCCTCCCTTCCCCTCAAGGGATCAGGCAGCAAGGGGGATCCATTGTTTTTCCATAAGTTTTTCCTAGTAGATCATTTTGGGTTAGTGTCTCTCCATGTCTAATGGAGTTTAAATTCTCGGTGCCGCTGTTTCGGCATGGAAATAAAGTTTCGGTTCGCGTGCATATCAGCGTTATGTGTTGTCGATTTATTGGTGTCGGGTATGTGAGCTCTGCGGTAATCCTCATGGGTTTGTGGTTCTTCCAGTTTCCAGGGCATGGATGTTTTTCCGTCGACATTCCAAAGGAATCTTTTTTCCTCTTTCCTTTTGCCAAGGGGCCGGGCCGATTTTCTTTCATCTGAATTGACTCGTTTGGTGATGAAGGCAATGATGCGGTTTTCCAATGCTTGGTGTTTCTTGGCTGTCATGGAACGTCGTGGTGGTGTCGATGGCAATGCCGGAGATCAATGGTAAGATGAGATTGGATCTTGAACTCAATTGTAATTTTCTTTTCTTTGAAGTTCGGCACGTTCCCGAGGGAGGATATAGATTACTTAATATATCTTCCTTTTCGTAAAAAAAAAAAAAACACTGCACATGAGGTAAAATATCAAAGAGCTAAGCAGGGAGGGAAGGGGAGAGGATGTTGTGGGAATCCAGACCTTGAAATCCAGGACCAGATCCCAACCGTGTCCCCGGTTGCTCTGGCGGGCCAGGTGAGACCTAGGGACAGAGGGAGAGAAGGGAGCATCAACATCAGTTGCATCAAACATTCGACTGTGCACCCCGGTGGTGATGTCGCACCATCAGAAAGGTCAACAGGATGAGGGAGGCAGGCGCTGCGGGTGCCACCACGCCCTGAAGGAAAGCTGTACTGGTGCTGCAATTTATCTTTGAGCTCCGCTACTGGTCAAAAGATCTCCTTCAGGTCTTTCCGGTGGCAACAAATAACATGTAGAACATGGCCGGAACTTTTATAGCTGTCGCAACCACAAATTTGCGATGCAATGCCGTTGCAATGGTATCTGAAAAATTCAAGACCAACTCGTGACAGCTAACCGGCACGTTCCCGAAAAACTAGATTACTCAGAAGTCAGAACACACCGCTGCTCGCCGTAGTCGTCAGAGGCGCTCGCTCGCCACCTGCTCCTGGGCCTTGCAGTTCATCCGAGATCCCAAGCACTCTGCGCGGGCCGGTGTCCCCATGTTGGGACGCGCACGCCTCCCTCGCCGTTGGTTCATTGTGCGCACGCGGCCGCCGGCGCCTGCCGGCGCCGGCGATGAGATGGGGACAGCACCCAGCGGGTGGCGGCGCGTGGGCCCCGGCACGAAGGGGAGTTTTGGAGATTTCGAGGGCCCCTCCGTTACCTCGTGATCTCGAACGGCAAGGCGCCGCAATTCAGCAGGCCGCAACGTTCACCGGCACAAAGGTCGAAAAGGCCGTCGCACAAGGCCCAACGGAACGACACCTATCTCTCCAGGCTCTCAGCTCTAGTTGGTGTGGGCACGAGCGAACAGGCAGCGGGCTGAGCTGCTGATCACTCGATGGCCCTAAAGACAACAAAAGTACTGTCTAGGCTGAGCTGCTGAGTATAGTCAACTCTGAAGTACAGTACCAAAGAACTCTAAATTACCTTTTGAGCTCTTATGATATCATCATCATTGATACTTATTTCATCATCAATTGATTGATACTTATTTTTGTATCATAAGTGTCCCTAATTTTTTGCTATAAATTTGGTTAAAGTTGGAACTATTTGATTTTTTGGGAGCCGAGAATTATATTTTTTTTTTGGAATGGAGAGTAGTAATTTTTTTGGCCGTGATTTTTCTCTTTGGACTAAGCATTGGTCATTGGCCGTGGACCGTGGTATTGTGATCGGGTCGCAATGTATGTAAATTACCGGTGCTTGCTGTTATGATTATATTGTATCATTGATGATCTCATCCTAACCAATTGATTGAACCACTGCATGTTTTTTATTAGTCAAGTGCACAACCGCATAAGAATTTCTTCCGTTGAACTATTTGCATTTTTGGAACCGGAGAATTACATGTTTTTGGAATGGTGCAGAGTAGTAATTTTTTGGCCGGGATTTTTCCTCTTCTCCTCCTATATATGTAACCCCCGCGATCAATCAATAAAGATGGACCGTGGTCATTTGCCAACATCTGGGTCTCATTTACTTTCCGTTGCCGGTGCTTGCCATTCACAATTCACACCAGTCACTGAAGCCGGAGGCATGAAACTGCTTGCCTGTGGCCGTGTGGGCTTTTTAGAAGGCCCATGAAACGGATTCAATCCGTGATGTTTCATGGACTGGGCTTTTGGTACAGTTCCCACAAGAAACGGATTCAAACGAGGAAACTCTTTACCACCGTTCGATTCAGATTTAAGACGGTCCAGATCACGCGCAGCTCACCACTTGAATCCCCAATAAATGATTTCTATATATATACAGACGAAAAATCTCTCCCATAAAAGATTTCCTCAGTCAAAATTAGAAAAAAGAAATCTCCCATCAATGCACATCGTACGATCTCAGCCGCCAAATCACAATCCCACGGCTGGGCCGCGCAGCCCACCACGGCCTTAATAACTTCCTACTGCTTTCGAATCGCCAGTAACCGCCCCCACATTAATGCTTTCGCATCCAACGATGTGCCTCTGTCTAGTCAGAGAGCGGGCCCCACTCGCAGCCGTCCCCTCTTAACCCCATCCGCAGCCCGCGCCTGTGTCCCTCTCCCCGAGCCAGTACACACCCCCACTTCGATCTAGCAATCCCATCCCGACCCCGCGCCGACTCGCCGGAACCCTAGCCAGCCGCCGCCATGCCGCCGCGCCGCGGTAGGGGGAAGGGAAAGGGGAAGGGTAGGGCAAAGCCGAGAGCCAAGGCCACCAAGCCAGAGCCAGAGCCCGAGCTAGAGGAAGCCGTCGAGTCCGAGATCGAGGCGGGGGACGCCAAGGCGGAGGTGGAGTCCGGCGCCGAGAGCGAGGACGCCAAGGAAGACGAATCTGAGAGCGACGCCGAGCCCATGGATGCAGAGGCCAACGAGGAAGCCGGTGAGAACGGAGCGGAGGAGATGGATGCGGAGCCTGAAGCCAAAGCCGGCGGCGAGGCCAAGGCTGAAGCCGTTTCCACCGAGGCCGAGGCGAAACCTGACGCCTCGGATGCCGAGGATGAAGAGGGCGGCGAGACTGGCTCCGACCGCGAAGCAGATGCCAAGGGTGCTGATCCGAAGGCCAAAGCGGAGGAGTCTGACGGCGTGGATGAGGAGGGTGCCACCGCCGAGACCGACGGCGAGAGTGAAGAGGAGGCCGCTGAGACGGGCGGCGAGAACGAAGAAGAGGAGGGCGGGGACTCCGACACCGAAGGTGATGCTGAGGAATCCCCTCCGTCCCCTCCTTCCCGCACTCGCCGCCGTAAGCGAGCGGCCACTCCCGATGATGAAGCAGAGGAGACCCCCACGCCGTCGCGTCGCCGGCGCGGTCGGGAAGTCGGCGGAGCGTGGTGACTCTCCGCCGCCACTTCCAGATCACCTCCGCTGCCGTCGCAGCGATGGGAAGAAGTGGCGCTGCTCGGGCCGTGCACTCCCAACTGTTAGTTTCTGCGAGTACCACTACGCCAGGGCCAACAAGAGCAAGAAGCTACCAGCGGATGGGGAGGTCCTAGCTGTTGCTCTTCAGAGGCAGAAGAACAAGAGGAAGGGCAGGAGGAGCATCAATCCACCGATGTCCCCTCAGGCAGCCACGAATGACCGCCAGACCAGGGATCTCCCGAACGGACTGATGACGATCTCGCCAGGTACCAGCGGACCTGCAGCACTGTCAAGTCCTGTCACTACCAAGGTTGGTGTAGAAATTCCTGCACCTATACGGCGGTGCTATCGTTCCAAGAATGCTGAGCCCTTGCCTGTTGGTCCTGTCAAGGTTACCCAGCTAATCTAAAATTGTTCATGACTGACAGTTTGATCCTCATTATTTAGCTTTCTGTTGTTTCTTTGCTTATATCTGATGTTTGTTTGGGATTAGGTTGTTCCTCGTGCGATGAGTATGACAAAAGCAGCACCAAGAACATGTCATTGCTGCGGGATCAAGAAGGCAGCACGAGTTGCCAATTGCAAGAACTGTGATAAGAATTTCTGCAACAGCTGCGTTAATAAATGGTTAGTCTTTGATTTGCTTGCCATTCTTTATTTGCATGCTTAATCAGTGCATCAGGAATGTTTATGATTAGATTACACACAAAGTTCAAACTTTTAAAGTTTCAACTATGAGGCAATGAGATCTTAGTAGATTGCAATCTAGGAATTATATAAGAGACTAGATCGCTATTTAGCTTGTTATATAGTGGTTGAAGAGGTGCACCTGGGGGAGGATATGCCTTCTATCGATGTCATCAAATTACTTTCCTGTGTAGTTGTGGATAACCAACTCGAGGTCTGTACTCCTGTTAAGTTTTTAATGATTACAGATGCAGAAGAGGAAGTAGAGATTGGAGACAGATTTGCTTAGTTTGTGAACGATGGTTCCATGTAGCTGTGCTTATCCTGTGTTTTCCGTGCTTGTTAATTTATTTTGCATATAACTTGTAACTTGTCATTGTGTATATTAGCTATAATCAATGTCATGTATGGACCCTTACCTTGGATAACTACCTTGGAGCTATAATCAATGTCATTGTGTATATTAGCTATAACTATCCTGCATTTCCCCCAATCAAATAAAATATGATAATTACCTTGGAGCTATTCTATTTCTAGTGCTTACATATCTCTATTTCATGTTTTCCGGGATACTGCTGAGGAGATTTAACTTAGATTTATCCTTGAAGAGTTTTGCATAAAATTATTTCCTTGAACCATTCTGAAATCTGAATAAAGCAAAGATGGTTCCATGTCAACATAAATGCAATAGTTAAGTGGCGCTTTCATTTGATAGATAATCATAGATTATCCTGCTGTGCAGTGTCATTGGGTTTTTCTTTTTCTTTTTTGTCTTGGGGACATTTTTGGGCTATTCTGTGTGTGCGTGGTGGTTTGTTTTTGTGGGGTGCAAGGGTGCAATCATATACAAGGGTTTCCTCCAATACCTGTGTTCTTTGGTGGGTGAATCGTGAAGTAACCGTCTGGTGATGTGCGGCCTGGATGTGACCTAGGGTGCATGGGAAACATTCACTTTCCTTTGGTGTGAAGGGCATCCACCCCACCCTCGAGGTGAAGGTCGCCCTCTTCATCTAATACAAAAAAGGCCATCGCACAGCTGCGGGCGTTGAGGCCTTGAGGGCGTGGCAGGTCCTGGCCTGGGTACAGTGGGGGTTCCTTGGCAGAGTTGGTGGCAGAGATGAGCCAGCTCAGCAAGGAATGAGAGAAGGGAGAGAACTGGAATGGGAGCTGTGGGGGTGGGGGAGGAAAAAGGGGGAAATAAAAAAAAACGAATTGATCGTTTCATCCATGATAGGTGGCCTCAGTATGTCAGGGTGTCCCCGACGTTGCTGATATTGTTGCTCCACCAATAAATGGGAGCTGACAATTCAATTTTGCTATAAAATTTAAACAGAGTTCAACTCTGAATTATGACACTGACACTGAAGTGGCAATCACGCCAACTAAATTAGTATGGACCCTCTACATGAAGGTTCTAACTTGCTTATCTTTTGTGTTATTATGGCTGCTCATGTGCATAAACAGATGATATTACTACAGTTTTTAATACTAGTTTATCAAATTTGTATTGCTTAAAGTCTAGATTGGAAGGACTCAGTGTATGTGACTGTTCGGTGGCTACTCAGTTAGGAAATATTTTGCAGGAGACAGCCCTAGGAGCGAAATCCAGTGAATTAATATCCCTCCTCTCCAACGTGCCCTTAAGGGAGCTTAGAGTGTTTATGAAACATTATTGAAATTAGTTATTGAAATGACTACATTTCTTCTGAACATTGTATTTATGTGAACTGATTTGTCATATTTGATCTTACTGTTCATACATACTGATTATTCATACTGATTTTATATATTTTCCAAGGAATACCTACAATGACTTGTTTGCTATAACTTAGCTAATTGTGGTGGATTGTCTGAGAGTTAGAAGTGTCGAGTTGCACTACAATAAAGTGAGTTAATCAAATATTAGGAGATACTATTAATCACAATAACAACACTACTGTTGATTGATGAAGAGTCTTAGTTGAGAAGTGCAAGCTGATAAATAATTGCTGAAATTTGAGATGCCTATATGCATTAAATTTGAGATGCATTATTTGGAGCATTGGAACAAATGATTCAGTAGTTCATTTTGGGTTTGATATGGATTATCTGACTTTATGTCATTGTCAGGAGATTGTTAATTAGATCTCAAATCCTTGATATGCCTATGTGCGCTTTGGTTCTAGTAAATCTTGGCCCTGACTATTAGTACACTGCACCTTGCAGGTATTCTAAGTTGTCAAGGAAGGATATAAAAGCTCGTTGTCCAGCTTGCCGTGGTCTTTGCAATTGTAAACAATGCAGCCTTGGTCATACCAAGGGTGCTAAACATAAGGTGATCTCGCTTCCACTCAGCGTAAAGCAATTGAAATGGTGCTTTATTGTTGTATTTTAATTTTTTTGATTTTATGACTTGAATCTCCAGGAACCGCCAAGTGGTCAAAGGAAGATACTCAGCATAAAAAATTTCCAACCATCAGTTTTACAAGCTTTTACCTGTAAAACTTGACCAGGAGCAGCTTGATGAGTTGGAATTAGAAGCTAAAATACAAGGTTTGTTTGTACTTTTAAATCTGAAGCTCTGTGGTTCTTTTTATAATCTAATTGTCTACTCTTAATTAGGAACAAAAATATCTAATGTCCGCGTCCAGGTTGCTGAAAATGGTCAGAGTGAGTCACTCTACTGGTAAGCTCTAATCTCTTATGTTGCTATGAACTACTATGCTGCCATCAGCTACATATAAACTAGTAACTCTCAGTTTAATAAAGCATCACTGGGGTCTTGAAACTTTTTTGGGTGGTTCACTTTAAAACTTTTTTTTTTCATATTCTCACCTTTGTCAATAAACTATTAAAAATGACAATTTAGGTCTTCTTTTTAAGTGGTTCACACTAGAGCAACGAATTTAAATGTATAATAAGGACTCAGATCCTCACTGAGACTGGACCTAGATGAGACCTGGAAAATTTTAAGGACTGGGTGCATTTTACTCTTATACTTGTGGTGATCATGAAATAAATCAATCTTGTAATAGACCTACAGTCAGATATTTCTTTGGTCAGGCAAATGTTAATCTGTATGTTAATGGTTGTCTTGTCACTAGCTTAGTTATCAATACTGTTCCAGTTTTGTCAGTTACTTTCACATGTTCATATATTTGTGCCATATAAACAAGTCGACCTTATTACCTTATGATTCTTTTGCATTGAGGCATCTACATTGATCATCCTAGAGAGATTCAGTTTTCTTTTTCATTTTATAGTGTATGCCTTTTTTCTTAGATGAATATGCATTTTGGTAGGCGTTATGCTGCTTTTGATGTTTTTGCCAACTACTATTTTCTGTTAAAATTTCTCATTTGATCAGATATCTTGTTGAATGTTTTCTGAAAGCAGTAATAACTGTGAGCTCTCTGTGAGCCAATTCTTGCGATGCTGCCCAACATGCCCGTACAAGCTGTGCCTAAGTTGCTGTCAGAAGATACGTGAAGGAAACTTGTCGGACAGCACACCCGAAGACAAGTTCAAGAACCGGCTGCTTCAACAAGAGTCTGTTCATGAGGATGGCAGCATTACTTGCCCTTCGATTGAGCTGGGTGGCTGCGGTGATACCATGTTGAACCTGATATACGCATCTCCATCGAGCCATTCCGAAGAGCTTAGTTCAGATTGTGAGCTAGATGCCGCAGGCAATCATTCTGGAGTGAAGGATGCTGAGGTTCATGGCTCACCTGTACCTGAGAGTAATGGAAGATTATCAGCAGGTGCCCAGACAGAAACAGTGTCCACATAGTCTCTGAAGATGCAGTTCTCGTTGGCTCATCTTTCAGGTGGGAGCGTAATCTGACTTGTTCATTACCATGAAGCCTGAAGATGTGTATGATATGGTCAGACTTTCGTAGAGGGTAGTTTGCCTGATTAGGTTGCTTGCTTTAGTGGGGTTATCGGCCTATATGGCCGATTTTAGGCCTGTGACCTGTGGATAATCTTAATTGTTGTTCATCTTTGATCCGGGAGTCATTATGTTAAACATCGTTGTACATATGGTTATTATGGCTTTATTTTTGACATTACCGAGAGGCGAGAGCTGATGGAATGCATGTATTGCTGTTCGTTCATGGCTATTTGTATGTGCGTACCATCAGTATTCGGTAGCACTTAGATGGTATTGTTATGCGCGGCTAGTTTCGTGTTTTTGCCATTGACCATTGCGACTCGATGGTGAAAGCATTATGCAGAGGCAGTACTACTGCCACTGCATTACAGTTTGATTACAAACTTAAAATGTTAATTTAAAAATAACACATTATATAGCTTCACAATCTATCACATCAACTGTGGGGTACTTTTGTCGCCGGCGACTGCGGCGCCATCCCAATCGATTCACCAATGCACGAATAAAGCAGTGCGTCATTAACACACGCATGGTCCTGTGATGAGGAGGCATGGAGCACTTCACCTGCGGTGGCCATAGGCCACAGGAACCGGTGGGATGGCCATGATGGGGCCCTCAAATGAACGGCGGAGGGAGAGAGCGTGACGTGATGAAGTTCTGGAAGAACGGCAGAGGGTGAGCAGAAGACACGGGTGAGGATTGTGTGTGTGTGCCCATGTTTTATACACCCTCCGTCCTAAAATGTTTATCGCCATTGCGCTTCCGAAAAAAACAACTTTGATAAATTATATATTAAAAATTATAAATAATTATGTTACATAATTAGTAGAGTTAAATGCACCTTTGAAGCACCTTAAACTTGTCATGGTGTGCCATCCGGCTCCATTATCTTGCAAAAACGCACATCCGGCACCTTAAACTTGTCATGATGTGCCATCTAGGTCCATCATCTTGCAAAACGCATATCCGACACCTTAAACTTGTCATGGTGTGCCATCCGTCCATCATCTTGCAAAACGCACATCCGGCGACCCTCCTCACCGCGGGCGGATTAAGCGCTTATTTGGGCGGGTCCTCAAGAAAGCGGCATCTCCACCGCTATATTACAAGGCACAAGACTCCTCATCGGCCAAGCCGCTGCTTGAAATCTCATGTTTGGTTTTGGAAATTGATGACACACTTGTGGACTAATCCTTTGCTCTAAGTGTGTGACTTAAGAAAGGATTAGGTGGATGACAAGGAGCATGATGATCATGAACATGGACAATGATGGTGGACATGATGGATCGTCAAGCTCGGTGATCGGCTTGAGAGGAACCCGGGAGATCAAGGCAAAGGTATACTTGATAGGGTTTTCCTTTCGGTGATCAAGACACGATAGAGCGTGTGATCACATTATAGGATAGATAGCCGACTATCAAGAGGGGATGCCATGACAATCCTTGCATGAAGTGCTTCTAGGTCCAATTGACTTGCATATTGCATTTAGGACATGAGAGCACTAACTTCGATCTTGCCTAACATCTCAACGTGCTAACATTGGTGATAACGTGGTCATCTTCGACGTGTTGGCAACCCATGGCAAGAGGCGAAATAAGTTTGAAGCAAAAAGCAAAGAAGAAGATGGAGAAGCAATCGTCGAGGCGGCGACGGACGCCGGTTGGTGCGGCCGGGGCGCACTCACCGGAAAGCGTCCGGTCGGTCGCGTCTCGCGAGAGCCCCGCAGCGGGTTTTTGCCGGACGCTGTGACGGACCACGGACCGGATGCTTCCCGTGTCGGCCGGATCCGGTGGCCGGACGCTACGGACGAAGGGTGCCACTTGTGGGCCCATGGCTTGTTTGTAGCGGCCGGAACCACCGACCTCGACCCTCGACCGGACCAGGTGGTTCCGGTCGGTCGTCCCCGGTCGCTTCTTGAGAGCAAATTTTTTGGAGCAACGGCTCCATTTCGAAGGAGCCATATATATACTTGGTTGGTGGTTCCTTAGGCTCTCTCTTGCACATTTGAAGCTTCCAACTTGCTAGTGAGCATTTGATACTCCTCTCCACTCATCTCTCCATCCATAACTCGAATTCTTGGTGAGATTGAGAGTGATAGAAGTGCATTGCATTGCTTGGTTGCATCTAGAGCACTTCATCCTTGGAGAAGCCGCGGGATTCTTGTTTCTCTTGGGAATTTGCCCGGTTCCCTAGCGGCTTGGAGCAAGAGGCGGTGTTGAGCTCGAGTGGAGCTTGTTCGAGGCCACACCGGTGGTTATTGTGAGGGGTTGAGCCTTACCCCCCGGGAGGTTCGCGAAAAAGCGTCACTAGTGGATTGCTTGTGGCTTGTTGGACCCTCTCTTGTGATCGTTTGCTTGAGCGCCCATAGGGGTTTTTGGCACCGGCCATTAAGCTTAGCACACGTCAAGTGAGTGTGTCGCCACAACGGGGACTAGCGTGCCGGCAAGCACGTGAACCTCGGTGAAAAATCATCGTGTCAATTGTCATTGCTCGTTGGAGATTTCTTGTACACGGTGATTGGCCACAACCTCTACTCGACAACGGTGGTATTGTACTCTAGCTCTCCTTTGCATTACTTTGGTAGTATATCTTGTTAGGGTGCTTAGTTTGAGTAGTGTGCTAGGTTGCTTAGTCTTGTTAGCTCCTAGTTGGTAAACTAGTTAGACTTGCTTGTTCACCTAGGAGTAAACTAGCGACGTAGCCTCTTTGTGTGGATTAGAGACAATAGAATTGACTTGTGGCTTGCTTAGCTAGTTGAAGCATTGCTTATTTGCTACGACATCTTATTGTCTAACCCGGGTGCTTAGTGTTGTTGCAAGAATTTTTAATAGGCTATTCAACCCCCCTCTAGCCATTAGGACCTTTCACTGCTACGGAGTAGGCAGATCGCCGCGCAGCTACTCACCAAGGTACCAGTCGCCAAACGCGGAGAGATCCTTGTAATGCAACGCATGGGGTTCATCAAAGGCACGCCGACGGAGGAGGGCAAACAAGCATACGAGAGTCTGTTCGGCGACAACCTTCGCACAAGGAGGCTGCGAGACGGCTGTTCCCGGACGTCGAGCGGCCGCTCCACCCAAGGAAGCGCCCGCGAAGGGCGCGCGACTGCGTGCGTACTCTATCCGGAGTGCACGACCTTAGTTGTTTATTTAACGAGTAATCGGCTTAGTTGTTTAAGGTGACAGATGTGTATTTTACAAGATGATGGACCCAGATGGCACACCATGACAAGTTAAAGGTGCTAGATGTGCGTTTTGTAAGATGATGGACCCAGATGGCACAACATGACAAGTTTAAGGTGCCAGATGTGCGTTTTGCAAGATAATGGACCCAGATGGCACACCATGACAAGTTTAAGGTGCTACAGTGCATTTAACTCTAATTAGTATCATTTGAAATATTTTTTAGTCTACTTTTTTAACAAATTTATTTGGAGATACAAATGTTGCACGTATTTTATATAAATTGAGTTGACACGAAAACCAAAAACGACAGTCATTTTGGGACAGAGAAGTATCTCTTTGTTTTCTCCCTCCAATCCTATTTTATTCCTATGATTCTTACTTTCTCCGTTCACAAATTTGTAGAGTTGTCTGTAAGTTAAAATTGTATTCCTATGATTCTTGCTTTCTCCCTTCATTCTCTTCAGAAGCAACTACTCCCCTTAACTTATACTCCCCCGTCCCTTAAAAAGTGCGCTTGCGCTTTCAAGAAAAAAAAAACTTAACTAAATATATACTCAAATATATTAATATTTATAAAACATAATTAGTGTCATAAAGATCTTTGAATCTATTTTTTTATCAAATTTATTAGGGAATAAAAATGTTACACATATTTTCTAGAAATAGACTCAAACTTGTGGCATGCACACCAACGATAACACTCTTTAAGGGATGGAGGGAGTAAAAAGTAATTCTAGTCTTACATAGTTCTTAAAAGTAGTTGTCTATCCCACCTTCCAACATACGGTTTATCTTTTTTCAATATATCTTTATATCTATTTCTCTCATTTTTCATTTTCTGTCCACCACACTTTTTAGGAGCTTATTAGTCTGCATGAGGTCAAATACTTGGACCTGTACCTACTCTCCCCGTTGTCCATTGGCACTGCCATGAGGCCACGCACCATGCTCATCTTCGCGGCAGCCGCTGTGACACTGCTCCTCGTGTCCACCGCGCGCGTCGACGAACATTATTATTTTTTCTCTCTAGGTCCATATCTTGTATATAAAGAACTGAGCTCACACACCTTGTCCACGAGTCTTTTGATGTTTCATGTGTGTTTTGGGGTGGGGACTATACCGCCCCCGAGTGGGCCTAGAAAAAAACTCAGCTTAGTTATTTGGCCCTTTTTTAATCGAATTTGGTTTTGTGGTTTCAAATCAAATTTTATTTAGCTTCAATGTCCTTCTGTTCATTCTGTTAGGGTTGTGCGTTAATTTCGGCACCATACGCTACGTGAAAAGACAGAAGTGCGGGGATCCCTCGAAGAGTTTCTTTCGGAGCACGTCGTGGAGGTTGTTGAAAAGCTTCTTCTTGACAGAGTCCATGGACCACTCGGGGCGGTTGAGGAGCTTGGTGGAGTTCTTGTTGTACATGAAGAGCCCGTTGTAAAGGTTCAAAGTTGTCGTTGTAGGTGTTCTCCACCAGCCGGAGCAGCTTCTCGTACCCCTTGGTGTTGATGAGCGTGGAGTGGAGCTCCAGCATGGTGAGCATCCTCCCGACAACGTGCATCGGGAACTGGGCTCGACGGGGTGCGCGTCGTGCGCCGAGCACGACATCTCCACCATCCGACACCCTTCCCGCTCGAAGATGTTGAGGAACGCCTCTGCATGTGCCTGGCGGGCCGGGCAGTCACCGATCCGGACCTTGTCAAAGAAGAAGGGGAGGCCGTCCCAGCCGTCGCCGCGGCGGCTCCGGCCCGAACATGGGGTGGGTGCGGATGACGTCGAAGTCGTGTGTGTGTGTGTGGGGGGGACAAGGAGCCGAGCAGCACGTTCTTGGGAACTCCTTGACGGAAAGCACGTCGACGAAGAGCGTGTTGCCGCGGAGTCGGTGGATGGGGAGTGCGGGTGTGCGGCAGAGTCGGAGAGCACATCGATGAAGGCGGGTGTGCGGCGTGGGAGGTCAGCAGAATATAGAAGGGCACTTCCATCTTTTCATGCAGCCTACAGTCCCCAAACTAACGCCCAACCTAACAGAATGGACGGAAGGCCATAGAGCTAAATAAAATTTAGTTTGAGGCTACAAAGCCAAATTCAATTGAAAAAAGGGCCAAATAACTAAGCTACGTTTTTTCCAGGGCTATACACCTAATTCTCGCAAAAATTAAGCCCCCAAATGCAACACCTGGAATAACATATTTCGTTTCTGATATGCGAAAAATTAAAGCTCATGTAATTTCATTGCTATCTGGTAATGGAAGTTGGCTTTACCCTCGTAGAAAAAAGATATAGCACATAGAATGATATACTAAAGGATTAATTTAGTTCAAAATATATCTAGTGTAAACCAGCCACCTCGTGCAACTAGCCCAGATTAGAAGTTTGCATAGTTTACACGAAGGGTTTTAGTTTGCACGTGATACATTGCCAATTTGATTTCCTTTCTTAGAGTGAATGAGACTAGACCCGTTTCCTCTTTATATATACTCGTGAGAGGCTTTTTTTTTCTTCTCTCCTCTCAAAAATAAAATAAGTGCCGACGAAGCCACTATGTTTAGTTTCACTCAGTGACGGATCCAGGATTGAAATCCACCTATGGCGAAGTTTGCCATCCCTATAGGAGCAACGTGCAAAAGAGCTTAGCATTTCACGTAGGGTGTTTTGTCAACCGCCATCCACTAATCCACAACCAAGCTGGGAATCTAGTTGCCTCAAGTGAGCTTATAGTTATAGCTTAAAACAAAGCTACCACAGAGTGCATGCAAAGCATCCCAGTTTCCTCTCATTTCACAACACTGAAGCACAAGCAGAACCGATGATGATGGAATTCAGGAATCAGCGATGCATCCAGCGCGGGCGCGTCTACTCCCGTACTCCGAGTATGGCCGCGTCCGACAAGAACTGGCCAAGCGCAGCGCGCGATGAAGCCGCCGGTCCTCCGGGCGGCGGTTGCGGCATCCCTATACGCAGCCACGCGCGCCCTGATCTTGTCCCCTTCGCCGGACTCCATCACCAGCCTCACCTTGGCCTCCACCTCCTGAGCCGTGACCAGCCCGTGCCGCCACCCAACCATCTCCACGCCAACCATGGCTTCCTCCACCATGAACAGCTTGTTCATCTTCTGCTCCGCGTACATCGGCCAGCAAAGCATCGGCACGCCGGCCATGATCCCTTCCAGCGCCGAGTTCCACCCGCAGTGCGTCACGAACGCGCCTGTCGCCTTATGGCTGAGCACTTCCACCTGCCGCGCCCAGTGCTTGACGACGAGGCCGCGGTCTCTGGTGCCCTCCAGGAACCCGGCCGGCAGGAGGGCGTCGAGGTCGGCGTCCGCGCGGGGATCGAACAGCCTCTTGGTGTCGCCGCGCATCGGGGCTCGCACCACCCACAGGAAACGGTGGCCGGAGTTCCGCAGGCCGACGGCGACCTCCCCTGAGCTGCTCCTCCCGAGTGGGTGGCCGCGCCTGTGCTCCCGAAGCAGAGGAACACCACGCTGCGCTCCGGTTGCCTGTCGAGCCACGCCAGGCACTCGTGCTTCTCTTTTGCCTCTGCGCCGGCACCGACGGCGGCGACCAGTGGTCCGACGCAGTACACCGGAGGTGGCGTCCTGCGTGCTCTGCCACTGCCATGAGGAATCGACTGCGGCGGCAGGTCCCGGAGAGCTGCCACCGCCCGAGTCTCCAGCGACGCGAACGTGTTCACCAGGATGCCGTCGGGGTCCTCCGCGTTCCTTCGCATCGCGTTCATCATCGCCTTGTATATCTCGCTCTCCGGATCCTGCAGCGTCTCGCGCATGAGGTACGACGCCGGGATGGGAAGCACGCCGGAGAAGCTGACGGAGGCGTCTCCGAGCTCCTTGAAGCTCGGCTGGCCTTCCGCGCGGATCCAGGGAAGCTGGAGGAACACGGCGACGGCGGAGGCGTTGGTGGCGAAGAAGGTGTAGGCCGGGACCCCGAGCGCCTTGGTGACGTCGAGCGCGTCGGCGGACGGCGCGTCCACGATCACCGCGTGGACGACGGTTCGGGGCAGGGAGCAGAGGAACTCACGGAGTTGCTCGTTGTAGCGTCTGACGACCTCGAAGTACCAGAGGTCGCCCGCGACGGCGGGAGGGTTGTGGATCAGAGGGAGCCTGTGGATGGTCACCGACGGCTTGGCGGAGGCGACGCGGTCGACGGCGGCTGCCAAGGCGACGTCTTGGTCCAGTGTGAGGTCGATGAGCGCGACCGCGACAGCGTAGCCCTCCTCCAGGAACACGTCGGCGAGCTGCATCATCGGGACGAAGTGGCTGACGAAGAGGCCCGGGTACAGAACGATCGTCTTCTCCATGATGTCTTGCTTGCGGTGTCCATGAGGCTGAGTGGTGGATCTATATGTTCATTGAGATTCACTGACACTATCCTCTGTCAGGTTCAGCAAAGCTTCACGTGAGAGTATCGTCCGCTGCGATACAACTGTAAAACATCGTGCTGGGTCCAGCGCTCGCTCAACAACGAAAGGATTTTTTTTTTTTCAACTTCATTGAAAACGCGGCCGAGATTGTAAATATGGCCAGAACTTAAACGTCATGCATGACATCAGGGATGGGAACTCCGTTACGTGTAGCATCAACACATGGCCACATGCTAGCCTTGATCGTCCAGCGACACCCCTTCCTTTGCTCCAAATATTTGTGCCTTCCTATCATTAATCAAGAAATGTCTACTCCCCCCCCACACCAAAAAAAACACATTAATGTTGGCACGAACCTAGATATGCGTAGTGTCCAGGTTCATAGGTAGAATTGAGTTTTTTAATGGGACGGAGGGAGTATGTAACAACAATATACTATATGCATCCCGCTTATTACATTAGTCAGCATTACCTATGACAATGACAAATTTGGTTACTAATAGGGCCATTGCAGAAGTTCGAAACAAAAGTGGAGTTAGGGCTGCATCCCTGTCTCAATGTTCATAAAATCTTGTTTCTAATTGAAAACAATTATATATTACTCCCTCTGTCTTTATTTACATTAAGTATTAGATTATCTTAAGTCAAACATTTGTATCCTTAACCTATGTGGACACGGTCCCGTCCACCGCAACCGCCCTACTTCCCTACCAACGTCGGTGACTAGTCCATCACCAGACCAGTGACGAAGCCTGAAAAAATTTTAGGTGGGGCTGAAACAAAGAACATGTTAATTTGCATGAAGATTTAATGGTGATTTTTTTGTTTTTGCTACGATAATTAATCTTGATTACCGGATTTTTAGGGGGGGGGGCATGAGCCCCACCTGCCCTAGTGTTGGCTTCGTCCATGCACCAGACCTCCCATCAGGCAGGATCAAGAGGTTTGAGAAACAGTAAAACAATAGTAGTATTAAATAAGGGCTACCCAAATAAAAAAAAAAGTATTCCTTTGCTCCCAAAATGTCTACAGCTTGCACTTCCAAAAAACAACTTACTCCCTCCATACTGGTATTAGAAGTCCTTTAAGACATGATTGTGCATACCAAGGAGTCATTAATTTAGGATAATTTTTCCATGTCTACCCTTATTAAATGCATTTGCGGTATGCTTCAAATCAGAAACAAACCAACAGCGGATTGGCTACGCTAGTGTGGTGGGCGTCGGTACCATTAAGTTGCAGGTTCGATTCCCATGGCCGCACGATTTTTTTTGCTGTTGCCGCATAATTAAGAATACCAAAGCGCAATTAAGACGGGGGGCAAAATCGTCCGGGACCAGCAGATGCGGGGGATGGACGACATCTTTTTGTGCTCTGCGTAAAAAGTCGGAGAAGGACTTCTAAACACGATATGGAGGGAGTAAATAAATTTTTGAAAACTGTGCGTGGCGGGCGTCCGGGCGGTTGCTGGTTTCCGGTCACGGGCCTTGCGCAACCGCCCCTGCCCAGCAAGAGGCCAAATGTCTACAACACCTTAGCTTGCAACATTAGCGGACGATTGCTTTTCCCTTGATCCCAAATGTCTACAGCTTGCACCTTAGCTCTCAGAATTTTTTAGATTAGGACCATACTCTTGTCTACACATATATTTATATGTAGATTTATGCGAAAAGCAACCAAATTTCTCCATGCCCCACACAGGTTTGTCATTCCTGTTACTGGGACTAAACCAAAACACCAAATATTGTAAATTTCTTAACTGATCTTCAAGCTCCTCACAGAGCCATCTCCTAAAGGTTAACCTCCAATTGCACCTTTTCATATCACTCACAGAGAACTTTTGTTGTTGGTTAATTTCATATAATCTCTTTAAACTTGTGCATTAAGGAGACATTTCCACACCATTTATCATGCTAAAATTGGTTGTTTTCCTGTCTCTAACTTTCATAGATCTGATTTTTAATATAAATCTTTAACTTTTAGCGGATCATTCCAAACAGGGGAATTCTTGGGAGATTTAGCTAGTGCATGAAGACTTCTCTCTTTTAAATATTTTTTTTTTATGAGAGCTTTCCAAATACCATTTTCGTTTTCAACTTTTCATCACCACCACTTGCGAGAGAAGACCGATATTCATTCTTCTCAAGTCTTTAACACCTAAACCTCATTTATTTTTTTTGGTTTTAGTGACTTTCGATGGCGGAGCCAGGGGGCTGGCAGGGGCCATGGCCCCCTGGCACCAAAAAAAATTCTAAGTGTGTCTTTACAATTTTTATTTACATTTAAGAGAGTGAATATAACAAATTGTTATCATATATACAAATTAATATCATATAGATTATAAAAAATCATACTAAGCAAAACTATATTAAATTAAAATAACTTTTATGAACACATCTATAAGACATTAGATAATAAAGTTCCCCTATAAAACTGTCAGTTCTGGCTAGATTGGGCCGGAATTGACACGTGTTCGTCGGCCGTTGGAGCTCACGAGATGGCGTAGGGGGGCTGCGGCTTCTTGCCCGGCGGCGGCGGCGGCAGCTCGAGCAACTAGATGGAGGGAGGAGCCGTGGGGGAGGGCGGCGGCAGGCCGGCGGCGGCGCGCCAGCGGGCGCGGCGCGGCGGCGGCGGGGCGGGCGGCGGCGGCGCGGCGCGCGGGAGGGCGGCGCGGCGGCGGTTGCGGAGGACTGAAGGCGATAGATATATTTTTTTATTGCTTGCTTATCCCTAGAGATTACATGCCTCTTGCTTATATAGCCCGACTAGTGGGACTTGTAATCTAAGCAATCTCTATAAGGTTTCCTTATACGATTGGAATACCTTTTACAAGCATATCCTATTTATTTATTTCCTAATAAGGGTCTCCCTTATAGATGAGATATCCCCTTGCACACCAAAAATTCCTAAGATAATCCTAACTTGAAGACGGCAAACAGCTCGGACTTGTGCGGGAGGGGGGGAAGGCGGCGGCAAGGGCGCCGACCTTTGCGCGCGCCTGGCCTTCTCGGGCCGGCGGCCGCGCGTCGAGCCCATCTAGCCACTCTCGGGGTGGCCCAATTCTGGTTCATGACATTTCCCCACCGTTCGGCGGGGCGGCGGCGTCCACGTGCCGCCCACCCTGCGTAGTGGCGAAGGGGCGAACCAATTGGAAGTGACCACTCCGGGACCGAAGTAGAAGAGCGAGAGGACCACACTTGTCGTTGTCGTCGTTGCGAACCTCGCGGCGTCCTTGTCGGCGAAGGAGGAAGTCGAGGTGGAGGTCGTCGGGTAGATGCTGAACTTGAAGCTCGGCGGGTGCGACGAAGGACCGTTCCGCCCATGCCGACCGCGCTGAGAGTCTTTGAGGGTCCGGACGGCTCGATCATCCGGCGGGTCGGGGGAGGGAGGACGTGGTAGGTGTAGGTCGCCGCACCGCTCACCTTAGCATGGAGCTGCTGCGATGAGACGTGGCGGGCGGCGTGAGGCGGCAGGAGGTGAAGTCGAGAGGCGGGCCGTAGAGGGTCGGCCCCGGGCGTGTTGACGGCGGCCCTTTGGATCTCCCTCGTCCATCTTTGCCTGCGGTGGCGTTGTCGATGCGGAAGAAGACGCGCCCGTTGTTGTCGAAGAGGAGGACGGTGGCGCCCTCGATCGTCGTCGGGCGCTCAGAGAAGAAGGGCGCTTGCTGGGAACACGATCCTCCCCGGCGGGCGGGGAGGTGGAAGCCTTTGCTACGCCATGCGGTGAAACGTTCTCCCCGCGAGAAGTCTGGAGAAGCTCTGAGTAGCGGGGATGTAGTAGCGGTGGAAGTACCTCACAATGCCATAGTGGAGACTCCACTGCGCGCTGTAGCTCGGCCGGCTCGATGGCGTTGGAGATGATCCCGGCTCCTTGTTGGTCGTCGTGGCCAAGTGCGGCTTAGCGATCATGTCGTTCGGCGTCGGCCCGTCGATGTCGTCCATTGCCCGACAAAGCGGCTGGCGGCACGGCATGCGGTCAACCAGGGCATCAGCGATGTCGTCGTCGATGTCGCCCGGGTCGGCGTGGTGGTGGCGGCCTTGTTGGCACGTTCTTGCGGCGCCGCTTGGCGTCGTCAGGCTCGTCGTCGTTAATAGCGGCGGGCAAGGTCGATGGCCTCCTCCATCGAGCGGGGCTCAAACCACTGAGTGCCGTCCGAAGGGTGTCCACGCAGGCCTCCGATGAATAAGGCCGACACGGTGGCGCTGACCCTCAAAATCCATGCGTGTAGCATAGACTTGAAGGCATCGATGTAGTCGTCCCGGCTTGCCTTCCGGGAAGGCGGCGCGTCGCCCGTAGTGTCGAAGTAGGCGGGGGTTCGAGAGTGATGTCGCGGCGGCGGGTGAACTCATCCCACTCGATCGGGACTTCTCTTGGACAGGTCCATGAACGGACTACAGCAGAACCAGCGGTGGAAGCGGCGTAACTCCGCGTGGTCCGGTCGATGTCCAAGTTGGGCTGGACGGGAGGTCGGCTGCGGAATCCGAGGTCGGTGTCGTCGGTGCCGCCATTGCTCACGGACTTGTAGGCGGCGTGGCGTGGCGAGGGTGTGATGCCGCGGGGTGGCGCCTCGGGTAGGCGGCGCGCGGGTGGCCCCCGCCCGTCTCTGTACGAGAGTCTGTGCGATCGCGCGTGTCGGTGGAGAGGAGGGGCAGCCCGTCTTTGCGGTGTCGTCGAGGATGACCAATCGATGGCGGCGGTGCATCACGTGCGGCATCATCTTCCTCCCTCAGGCGGAGGATGGCGGGGTCGGGCCGTCGGCGAGATCCCGCGAGGGGAGGCGGCGGGCGGGGGCTGGGGCCGGCCACAATGCGGCGGCGGCGGCAGCGGCCCGGGCTGTCCTCCAGCGTGGTCGTCGTGCGTGCGGGGGTCCTCGAGTGATGCGGGGCGTACTCCATGCGGCGTGGCGAGGTCTCCATGTCGTTGAAGCGCCGAAGCTGATCCGCGCGGTTGTCGTCGGGCGCTTTCGGCGCCACGGTGAACTCCTTCATCTCGAAGCCATGGGTGGTGGGAATCGTCCCCGGTCTCCGGATACACGTGTTGACGTCAACCGTTGGTGCTCCCGAGATGGCGTGGGGGGCTGCGGCTTCTTGCCGGCGGCGACAGTGGCGGCTCGAGCAACTAGATGGAGAGGAGGAGCCGTGGGGAAGGGGCGGCAAATGGGGGGCGGCCGCGCTGGGCGCCGGGCAGGAGCGGCGGCGGCGGTTCGGGTGAAGGCGATAGATATATTTTTTTATTGCTTGCTTATCCCCTAGAGATTACATGCCTCTTGCTTGTATAGCCCGACTAGTGGGACTTGTAATCTAAGCAATCTCTATAAGATTTCCTTATACGATTGGAATACCTTTTACAAGCATATCCTATTTATTTATTTCCTAATAAGGGGTCTCCCTTATAGATGAGATATCCCCTTGCACACCAAAAATTCCTAAGATAATCCTAACTTGAAGACGAAGGAAACTTCGGACTCGTCTGCAGGGGGAGGGGCGGCGGCGGCGGCAAGGGCACCGGCCCCCCTAACGGCGGCCTTCCCCCCCCTTCTCGGGCCGGCGGCCGTCGCGTCAGGCCCATCTATCCACTCTCGGGCTGGCCCAATTCTGGTTCATGACATAAACACATATGAAAGACTAGCACATCAGATTTGATGAGATTTATGAAATCATCGTAGATCTTTGGTTTTAACGGGCATGTTGCCTAACACTAAAAAAAATAGCATCTTAAATCTTAGAATACATATAAAATAAAATACGGACACCCATGTCAAGTCGATGAATTAGCCTAAAAGTTCACCATAGAAACTTGACCGGTTGAGTTGTGTTCATTTTAGAAGTTGTAGTTGGCCTCCCTTATATATAATTTCTCGGCTCCGCCATCGGTGACTTTGCTACACTTGACCATGTGATATTTCTTTTTCATTTTTCCACCCAGCCAGAAAAATCTTTTCCTAGCAATATCCATTTTGTCAAGAATGGTTGTAGGTAACCAGTACATTAACATAGCATATACTGGAACATAGAGAACAGAGATGATCATCACCGAATTTTCTTTCCAATTTGTCATTGCGACCATTGGCGCTACTCCATATCCTGGCCTCGCACATGGTTGTCCACGTCCGACAGGAACTGACCAAATGCCGCACGCGATGAGCCGCCGTCCTTCCATGCCGCCACCGCGGCGTCCCTGTGCGCCGTCACACGTGCTATGAGCTGCTCCCCTTCCTCAGACTCCATTACCATCCTCGCCTTGCGCTCGACCTCCTCGGCCTTGACCAACCCCCGCTGCCATCCAACCAAATCCACACCGATGCCAACCTCCTCCACCATGACCACCGAGTTCATCTTCTGCTCCGCGTACATCGGCCAGCAAACCATCGGCACTCCGGCCGTGATCGCCTCCATCACCGAGTTCCACCCGCAGTGCGTGACGAACGCACCAGTCGCCCTGTGGTTGAGCACCTCCACCTGCGGTGCCCACAGCTTGACGACGAGGCCGCGACCCTTGGTCCTCTCCAAGAACCCGGGCGGCAGGAGCGCGTGGAGGTCCATGTCGGCGCGCGGATCGAACAGCCTCCTCTGGTCGACGCCCTCGGTGGGGAGAGGCGCCCGCACCACCCACAGGAACCGGTGCCCGGATCTCTCCAAGCCGACGGCGATCTCCCTGAGCTGGTCCGCCGAGTGGGTAGCTTCGGCTAAGCCTCCGAAGCAGAGGAAGACGACGCTGCGCTCCGGTTGCTCGTCGAGCCACGCGAGGCACTCGTGCCTTTCTTTCGTCTCGCCGTCGCCCTCGCCGACTCCCACGACCAACGGCCCCACGCAGTACACCGGTGGCGTCCTCCTGCTGCACCCACCGTCGCCGCTGGGGAGGAACAGAGGATCCCTGAGAGCTCTCACCACCCGTTCCTCCAGCGACTCGAACGTGTTCACCAAGATGCCATCGGGCTCCGGGTTCCGGCGCATCACACGCATCATGGTCTTGTACGACTCACTGGCCGGGTCATCGAGCATCGACCGCATGAGGTACGACGCCGGCATGGGTGGGACGCCGGAGATGCTGAGACAGGTATCTCCAAGCTCCTTTGAAGCTTGGCTGGCCCTGGCCTTCCGCGTGCGTCCATGGAAGCTGGAGGAACACCGCGACGGCGGAGGCGTTGGTGGCGTAGAAGGTGTATGCCGGGACGCCGAGCTCCTTGGTGACGTCGAGCGCGTCGGCGGAGGGCGCGTCCACGATCACCGCGTGGACGACGCTTCGGGGCAGGGAGCAGAGGAACTCACGGAGGCGGTCGTTGTAGCGTCTCACGGTCTTGAAGTACCAGACCAGTGCGTCGCCACCGCAGTCCGCGATCGCGGGAGGGTTGTCGATCCGAGGGAGCCTGTGGATGGCCACCGACGCGCTTGGCGGAGGCGACGCGGTCGACGGCGGCTGCCAAGGCGACGTCCTGGTCGATGGTGAGGTCGATGAGCGCCACCGCGACAGCGTAGCCCGCGTCCAGGAGAGCGTCGGCGAGCTGCATCATCGGGACGAAGTGGCTGATGAAGAGGCCGGGGTACAGAACGATCGTCTTCTTCATGGCTTGCATGCTGGTGGTGGTGCTGGTGCCGGATCGGAGGCAAGTGCTTTCGCCTTTCGAGGCAGAAGAGAAGACTAGAGATATATAGGTGGGCTGGAGAGCTGGAGGAGGCCTGAGGCTCGTTCTTTTTCTTTCTCGGTGACATTTGACGAATACATACATGTACGGGGAGTCTTTGCGCACAGCGTCTGGGTGCGTTTCGTTGCCAACCATATTGGTATAGCTAGGCTGCAGGTACACGCATTTGTCTGTCACAAATGCGTTTGTTGAGTGCGTTTGGTTGTCACAATCTAATTAAAAGTCCAGGCTTGACCAGTTTTTATAAGCATTTGTTTTGGTAAATAAAAATAGAAATACAAGGGAACAAAGACTTCCGTGCAATTATTCGCACCTGCCGGTTCTCCACTTATCCTAAGCCCGGCTCGTAAGTCTTTCCATCTTGATTCGGGCTTGTTTTTATTGTTTTTAATTAAGAAATAAAAGGCATTCCAAGCTTTCACATTCACGTCACGTGAATGTTTAAGGCCACTTAATACAAGATAACATCATCGCAACACTTCACATTCACAAATGAATACGTATGGCCACAACTTTCAACAAAGACAGCAACAAAAAAAAAAAAAGAAGCCCTATGAAGCTATTCACCTATCCTCTCCTATGGTTTCTACGAGCATGGCCTCCACAAAAATTGCATCACCACAACTTTTGGCTTCCAGTATCATTTTTTTATCACCCTCTCGCTTCCTCTTTAGACAACATGGATCATTGCCTAATCCAATAAGTTTCTCTAGCAAATGAAAGAAAGAGTTAGTATATGTCCTTTGTAACACCACTTCATCTCAATTCAACCACAAGACCCAACACATTGTTGTTATCCCCACTATTACTTGATCTCTTAGCCCGGGAGCAAAACTCCTCATCTAGGGGCCAAACAAGTTGTGCTTCTTGGTGGTCGAACATGTCCTAAATGACCTTGGATGGAGAAATTCACTAAATGTAGATCTTGAAAAGTTATGAAACTTTATAGTTGATGACTTTTTCGATTTGGGTTCGTTTAGGGTCTAAAACAAACAATTTACACTTTCGTTTAGGGAAAAAAGACAATTTACACTCCCTCTTACCTCCTCTACCCCTACACCACCCATCTCCGGCGTCCCACCCATGTCGGCGTCTTCCTCCTGGCTTGCATGCTGCTGGTGCCAGATCGGATACAAGTGCTTTCTCCTTTTCGAGGAAGGAAAAAGTCTAAATCACACCCCCACCTATGGGAGGTGGACTACATAACCCCAACCTATCAAACGGTCCGCAAAATCACCCCCCACAGAACTTTTCAAAACCCGGTCAAATTACCACCTAAAGCAGTTTTAAAAAATCAAGCAAAATAGAAAATAAAATTGTGTTAGACTCCAAATGAGTAGATCTAAGCAATGAACATATAAAAGCGGTACATATACTTTAGTATTTTTTTTTTACAACTAACAGGAAAAACATAATTCTAAAGGTACAACAAAAAATGTACTAAAGCATACCATATTATATGCTCCTAACTTATATTAATCTACTCATTTGGAGTCTAACACAATTTTATTTTCCATTTTATGATTTTTCTATGATTTTTTAAAACTGCTACACTTAGTAAATCTTGAGGCCCATGATTTTTGGAGGCCCTCCAAAAAATTGCATCGCCACCACCCCTAGCGGGCCGATGGACCATTGTCTTATGTCGTAACATGTCAAGATGGTTCTACTACCACATCATTTTTTGCCCAACTTACTTACTTTCTTGCTTGCTTGTTCCCTAGGATTATGATTCCTGGGATGCAAGAAAGAGCTAGTATGTGTCCTTTGTAACACCACATCATTTATGTTCAAACCATAATACCGACACATTGTTGTTATCCCCACTATTCCTTGATCTCTTAGCCCGGGAGCAGAACTCCTCATCTAGCAATACAAGCTGTGCTCTTGGTGCTTGAACACTGAAAGCAATAAGTAGAGAATTGATCCTCATCTTAGGGGCCGAACGAGTTGTACTCTCGGACGCTACGGCCCACGTTTGAGATTTGAAGCGGGCCGAGTGAAACGAAACTTATAGCTCTTTTTCGGCCTATCTTGTTGTGACGTTGTTGGGCCTTAGACAGGGACAGGGTTGTGTCACGAGCAAGCCTTTGGGCCCTGTGGCCTGCCGACTGCCATGGTCTCCCCCCTCCCGATTCCCGAATCACTGCAGCTTTTCGGTTACCGGTCTGTCGAGCGATCGAAGCGGACAAGCGAGAGTAGTACACTACACAAGGCGACACGGGGACTCGGACGCCCGCCAGCCGCCACCACGCAAAAGTGAAGTACCAACCTCGTGAACTGTTGGGAAAAGCTAAAGACGCCCCAGTAGAACCCTGCAAAGCTGGTCATCGATCGTTTAAACCCTGCACATTTCAATTCAGATTCATATCGCTATGTTCATGCTTCATATTTCATTTGAAACGCAAACTCGTTCCTTCCGATCGGCTGCCATCGCCCATCAGAAAGGAAAGTGCACCACAAAGATAGAAAGCTCTCTTTTCATCATCCAAATGCTGCACTATACTTCATCCAAAAAACACAGAAGTGGTCAATCCCACAAAGCTCACGATTAGAAACCACCTAGAGACGTCCATAGCCACATCCAAATCTGCAACGCCACGATCGCATTCACAACCATGCCCACCAAATACCCGCTATGCAAAATAAGCTACTTCCTGCTAACAACTAGTTTTACAAAATACGTGTATCAACAAGCTAGGTTCCGCCACTTCTTGCGCATTGGTTCACAAGAACGCATCCCACCAGCAGATCATCAGGCTGAGCGCGACGAGGCCGAGGAGGAGGGCACCGCCACCGCGCGGCGTCGCGGAGGCAGCCGCAGAGCCCGTGCTGGCGGTGTGCTCGAACTGCAGCGAGTCCACGGCCAGCGGCATGTTCTCCTGGTCGGGGCTGCACCGCGGCGGCGCGCTGCCGCCGCCGCCGCCGGACTCGGTCGGGTGCGCGGTGTAGAGCATGGCGCGCAGCACGGCGGAGACGGTGGGGATGTAGGCCGTCTTGTTCTTGGCCAGCAGCCACGTGAGGCCCATCAGCTGGCAGTCCCGCCCCAGCATCCGCCGCGCGCGGTCGCCGCCGGCGCCGGACACCTCGCGGCTCACGTTCCCCTTCAGAGCTGCAAGCACAGGACAGGAGGCAAGCGAAGCCGTAGGTTAACGAAACCTCGTATGCGAACAAAGAAGTGAAGAAACGCAAATGCAGTAAATGTGGTTCATGCAGAGGACGTTGTTGCGTGCAGGTTTTGTTGCAAAGTTGGTGGGCTTCTGTTGCAGAACTCAGTTTCATTTGGATCCCTCGGCCTCTCAGTAAATGCTCCCCATGCACAACAACCTCTTCTTACCGCGCACACGTCGCATTGCAGCTAGTTTAAGTTACTAGATTTATTATGCAATGCAAGAAAGTGAACGAGGTCAAAAGGTTAATGATAACATGATGACTGTTCGTCATGATCATGTCTTTCATCAGAGATTAATAATACAGTATGATGATGCCAATCTGGATGCAAAGGACAGGCGGCAAGTCGGGGACAAAGGTCTGCTCAATAATCCACGGCTTTCGATGCTGCAAGTGGTGGTTATCCAGCTAAAGCATTCATAATTGAAAAAGACATTGCACATTGTGGTTGTCCTCCCACTAGGATGGCTTCTCCGTGTGATCAAGGAATGGTCCTGTGATTAGCTGGCGCGGCGGGCTAACTCACTACAGCTACTGGGATTGCCCTTTCCCACGGTGGCTTTTAGAGAGAAAGGCAATCAATCAAGTAGCAAATGATTAGTGGTGATCTATCAGCTCAAGAACAAGCAGATCAATTCGAAAGTTGAACCAATGATGCAGTTAGAAAGCTTGTGCAGCGCAAGTGGAACCCTTTGTGGGAAAGGGGATCTCCTGGAACGCCATAAAAATGGCCACCTTTTGCTACGACTAAAAAGAAGGAAACGAGAAAAGGCATCGCTTGTAGCGCTGCAAGAGTGAAATAAATCGACAAAATTGTTCACAGTTTTTTTCTTCTATTGCTTCGCAGGAGTAGAAATCGATCGATGATCTCGATCGATGATTTGAATCCAAGAAAGCAAGGTGTAGAAACATTTCAAAGATTTATTATTAAGGAATGCGAAACCAAACCAAAAGAGACAAGAACGGAAAAGGCGAGCCAAAGCAAAGGGCATTATTTTAGGAGAAAAGCTAGCAAGAAAGGCTGTACCTTTTGCAGGGACTGCACGCACCGGGAGCAGCCGGCGTAGGAGGCGTTGCGGCAGCTCTTCTCCAGGTCCTTGACGGCGGCGGTGGGGGTGGCGTTCTTGGCCGCGGCGCCGCCGCCTTGGCCGTCGTCGCAGCGGCGACGGCGAACGCGGCGGGGCAGCGGAGCGAGCCGATCTGATGGAGCCGGATGCCGCAGAAGCAGAGCACGGTGTCGCACGTGGCGTTGGGGCGGGGCAGCGCCACCCCCGCGCTTGTCCAGCGCGGCGCCCAGCGCGTCGACGCACCTCTGGTTGTCGTACGGCACCATGGGCCCGTCGTCGTCGCCGCCGGGGCCCAGCCCTTCCTCCCCGGCGAGCGCCGAGGGCGCGGGCGCCGGGGGCACGGACAGCGCGGTGCGCGCGTGCGCCGCGAAGAGCCAGGCCGCGAGCACCGGGCAGCAGCGGCCGCGGTCCAGCGAACCGGGGCCCCCGCCCGCGCCGCACGCCGCGGCCACCCCGCCGAAGAGCTCCGCCGAGAGGTCGAGGTGGCACGGCGGCGAGGAGGCGTTGGATGGGGACGAGGAGTTGGACGGCGACTGCGCCTGCGAGAGCGGGAATGACGGCACGTCGGGCCGTGGGCCGACGGAATGACGGCTAACGCGAGCAACAGCGCGACGGCGAGGTGTGCCGACATTATTGCCGCCGGCGACGTGGACCAGGTGACCGTGGCGGCTGGAGCGACCGAGAGCCAAGAAGTGGTGTGGGAGATGAGTGTGTGGCCTTTCTTTGGGGACCGCCGGACGGTGTTGTTTATAAGCCGACGAACTGCGACCGCGCGGTCGGGCTCGGGAGTCGGGACTCCGGGAGAGGATGTCTGTTGGAGTTCTCGGTTGAGGCTTGGAGTTCCGCTAGCTAAAACCACTTATCAAAGAAGAAGAAAAAAAGTGTCCTAGTACTCTCACATGCAATTCTAACATCCGGAGTCAAACTTTACCAACTTTAACTAAAATTATTTCACAAAATAATAAGAATTATAAGACAAATTAAGTACCATTAGATTAATTATGAAATATATTTTCATAATAAATTTATTTTGAAACATAATTACTAATATTTTTAATATAAAATTGATCAAAAGTTAAAAAAGTTTGACTAGCACGCTTTCTATAATTGTATGTTTTTAGGATAGCTAAAACAAACAGCCAGAAACACGTACTGTATGTACTATGAACATCCACTCCTAGCCTAAGAACACAAGAGAAAGTGAAAGATTTATCCCTGTGAAGTTCAAGACATAAAACTGATCGAGGAACGATTACACGAGAAGGAACCTGACAAGTGACAAACGAGCTCTAACTCCAGTTTTACTCAAGCCCTTGGTATTGTATTGAATTTTGAATCTACTACACTTCGTCTAATCGTTTATATAGTCTATCTAGATTGTTCTAAGTCGAAATCGGTCCAGGTCTAAATTTTTGTACCATTAAAGAAAGGATTAGCAATAGGTAATTACAAATTGTCTATTATGATTTACTATCATGTTAATTGTATGATTTGATCGTGTAAGATTATTATAGTAACTCTTCCTTTTAGGAAATAAAGTGTATTGTGTGCACTTGGTGCCAGATTGGCCCGTGACTCCCTCTCTGTGTCGAGTCTTCTGATTGGCCGCTAGTGGTACTACCATCCCCGTGGAGGTGTTTTTTCGTGCCATGATGATCCGATGCTGCAAACAGTTGGGTCAAATCAAGATCGAAAAGCAGGAGAAGAGAGGACCAAGGAATGGGCCGGCGAATGGCGCTGTAAACGGCAGGTTACTAGTACAATCATCATTATTTGTATCCACGACTAAAGAAATAGCGAAATGGGTTCACCATGTCGGAGAACAAAAGGTGTTGTTGCCTTCACCTCACTCCTCTTGCGTTTGTAAACGAACTTTTGCTGCTCTTCTTAAATTAACCAAAGTCGGGTAACCAGATCTTTCAAAAAAATTAAAAACTCCTCTCAGTCCTCCCTCACCCATCGATCTCGACGCTGCGTTGCTAAACCATTGGCTTGTCGAACTGCATGTCAGGCACGAACTGCGTTTTGTATAATCCCATAGGAATTCTATGAAAACCCCTGCCTACAACTGTGGAACAGCAATTTCTTATGCTCAATGTTACTGGGAGGGAGAATCACCAGGACACAAGAGCCGGGAATCGTGGCGTCAAAGCACGACGGCCTGACGGTGGTACTAGAAGTATTGTACAGCAGTATTTTATTATTATGTGATAATTAGGCAGGAATAGGACGGTTTCGGCAGGTAGAGAGTGCAGACAGAGCGCCTGGGGCAGTGGGTCGAGTAGCCAGCAGCTGATTCCCTGCTCCAGCCGGACCAGCTGCAACAGACACACTCGGCCTCGGCCAGCCCAGCCGAGCGACGAGGAAAAGATGAATTCTTTATCATATCACCAAACCCTGTTTCATTCAGATTCAGATGAATTCAGGTAATCGTAACCAAAACCACCTTCCACTAATCACTGCATGCATCTAAATACACATGGACAAATAGAAAAACAAAACA
Source organism: Hyparrhenia diplandra (assembly GCA_015847255.1). NCBI lineage: Eukaryota > Viridiplantae > Streptophyta > Magnoliopsida > Poales > Poaceae > Hyparrhenia > Hyparrhenia diplandra. Next base: position 34,541 of record JADLZK010000372.1, on the reverse strand, counting down.
ACATCGCGAGACGATTCTTTTCGGTCTGGGCTACTACCACGGTAAGATAATATTTACCACTAACAAAACGAAACGCTTAGGTGTGTTTCCAGCATTCGGAACAAGATTGAAATCAAAGACGAGGAAAAGATTACTACGCAGAGGCAAGCACAATCACAGGCAGGTCGGCGGGTGGAGCCAGTCTCGCTCTCACAGTCACAGGTCCACAGTTCAGACAGACTGAGGGGGCTCCTTTTCCCGGTTGGGCCCGGCCGTCGCCCCTACCAACTCCTTCACGTGAACCAACTGAACAGGTGCCAAACAGCGTCAGGCGTTGGGCTCCGCGGCGCAGCTGGAACGAGAGGACAGAAGCTTTGTCCTGTCCCTACCCCGTCCCGTCGCACACGAACCGCTCCGTCACGGGACTCGCTCATTTGCTCACTGCAGCAGCCCGCCGAGGCCGGTCGCCGGAGCTTTGATTGGGGGGATTGCCCGTTGCATTGGGCAATCGGCCTCGGGAAAAGGCCGGTGAGCAAGGCAGGCTTTGGCTGCCTCTTTGTCAGCATGCCTGCCATGCTCGGTCGCTCTGACGCCAGAAGCTGTCCACTTGTCTGCGCTATACTACAGTAACAGCACTATTTTGCACGCACCAATGTGGGCGCGCGAGAGAGGCCAGCCTGAGCCTGCACGGGCTCGAGGTTTTGCCCCTCCCTTCCCTTTCCCTCCTTGTTGTTGCTCGTGAGGTTTTAGTACCTGGATCAACAACACGGCGCCAAGGGCAAGGACCACGGTACACCCACGAGCAGGAGCAGTACAAACCATAGGCGCGCGCTTTTCTCATCTTTTCTTGGAAACAAGAAAAGCCATTTGCACCGGGGACATTTGAATACACCCAGCTAGAGACGACAGCCACAGCCAGCCAGGTCGTTGCTTGGACTTCTACGACGATACTACCCAATAACGGCCGCATGATGACCGATGATGAGCACCACCACCACCAGCACGAATCCTTGTGAGGATTTGCCTCCTTTTGAGACTTTGAGCTGCTGGCCCTTTCTACTTTGCAGCTTCTCTCCCAAACCTTTTTGCTGAGTACGCTAGTGAGCTCGGAATATTGGGATTATAATTATACAGTACATACTCCTATATAAAAACGACACTTCTCTTTGATCGCCGTGAAAAAATGACATTAGGTGCAAAAATGATTCGTCCTTACCAGGACACACTGCATGCGATATTCTATTCTATCCTATCCGATTCCTATCCACCGCGCACGCAGCCCAGGCTGCAACCTGCAATGCAAGCCTAGCAAGGGAGGGGCGGCAGGGCATGTGTGTCTGTTTGTCAGGTAGCTGCGGTCTGCTCTGTTTAGTCCTTGCCAAGGGGCAGCAAACACTTGTCTCTAGCGCCACGGGAATTCTCCAAGCAGTGGCCTGGGCTTGTTTAGTCGTTAAAATATTTTGGGTTCGGGTACTGTAGCATTTTTCGTTTGTATTTGCTAATTATTGTCCCACCATAGAGTAATTAGGCTCAAAAGATTCATCTCGTATTTTTCAGCTAAACTGTGTAATTAGTTTTTTATTTACCTACATTTAATGCTCCATGCATGCGTTAAAAGAATTGATGTGACAGGAAACTGTAGCACTTTTTGGGTTGGAGGAAAGGGAACTAAACACCCCTGCATTGGGTTGGGTGTGTCAGGACTCAGGACGAAAGCTTTGACCTTTTTTTTTTTTTAACAAACAAAGCTTTGACCTTGAGGTGGTGACAAGAATGATGGCCGAGATGCCCGGGCTCCTCGAAATTTGACGACAAGCAACAATAGGGCTATCTGTCCAGGGCATGCCTGGCATACTGTACGGGTTCGGATACGCATGTGTATACTGCAGAGATACGAGACCAGTCACCACAACGTATATACGGAGTACAGTACGTGCCTAGTACGCCCCCTGTAGGCCTACTACTACGTCTGAATGGTCAGCCTTGTTTGGTCGCTCGTGACTCGTGGGGAACGGCGAAACCGGCCACACCCTACAAATACAGTATTCACCGAAAGCCGCCAAGGATTCAGGGCACAGCACAGCACGTGACCCTAGCGTGGAGCCATCAGCCATGGACATACCACAGTATGCATGATTTGTGCTGCCTAAAAATTTCTCGCTTGCAACCATCCTTGACATCCTTGTCCTAAACTGGTACTGCCCGGTTCCAAATTATAATTCATTTGAATTTTTTAATCACTCATCTTATTTAAAAAAATATGCTAACATTGTCAAATTTAAGTCATCCTCAAAGAACTTTTACTAATAGAACATGCCATAACAAAAAGAAGTAATATTTTGCATGAATTTTATACAAGACGTGATCAAACTTTAGGTTAAAAAGTTGAATTATGTAATTTAAAATGGAGCTAGTAGTACGGTGCACCATGAACGACTGACTAGTGAGTGCACCTGCGGTTCAATGCTGAGCGGTCAGGAGTGACCATCCGTCAAGCATCGCTTGATGCCAGGGTCGACCGAGCTAGTTGAGGCCGGCCCACATGTCCTCATGCCCCATATGGGCCTGTTGCATTGTGTTGGCAGGTCCAGCTTTCCTGGCCGACGGCAACCGGGGGCTCCAGGACTGCTGTGCGAGTGCGAGAGCCAGGGCACACTGAGCAAAAGCCGAGCTGCCATGGCATGGTACAAACATTGATTGAGCACAGCTCATCAGGCCAAAGGATACACGGGAACACAAGGAATGAATGAATGACAATTACTCTTCCCGCACGAGACGCCCAAAACGGACAACCAAAACTTTTTTTGCCAAGCCATATTCTTCTCTTGGTCCAGAATTTACATTAGATGGCATGGTTGCCGGTACGAATCATAAGTCTGGAACCAAACTTATGTGTGCTATTCAATGTAGTTCAACTCGGCCTCAATGACTACTCTGTTCTACAATTGTTTGCTCTTCCATAGTGTTTGTGGACAGGAACTTTAGAACAACTTTTAGACAACCCCATGGCTGGATCCGCCTGGGTGGTGGGCAAAATTTTCATAGTGAAGGTTGTCAAAAATGAAACCTAGTGCAGACAGTTTCTGCTACATCTACTATCAGAAAGGAGAGATAGAACATAGTGCATGATATACTTGCTCAACTAATGCCAGGTAGCTTCGTGTTAGATTAGATGTTTCGCCTTCTGATAGGCAGGGCATCATCTTCCACTGCTTCTATACAAGAACGATCTGTTGAAGAGAGAAGCAACATGGATCAGAATTTTGGGTTCACAGAATCTGAATGTACGAAATTGCAACCTACATGGCCATACTGACTAACAAAGAACATAAGAAAGAAACTACTAGCTCGGTGGCACCAAGTACAAGTGGGTATCTAAAGACGGTACAGAATGCATATGATACAGGTTGTTGGGTCTTGGGATGTAACAGATCTTAGAAGTAACCCAAATGTTGTGCCACAGCCAGCTATGATACAGGTTGTTGGGATGTAACAGATCTTAGAAGTAACCCAAATGGTGTGCCACAGCCAAACTACATAAGGTGACGAGACCCAACTTTAGAAAGCAAAGCTAACAAGATTTATTCATTTGTGATCTCTCACAATCAGAATAACCCAACTTTAGAAATTTTGTTCCAGAGGAACTTCAAAATGTACATTCATGTGAAGAGAAGTTTTATGCATAGGAATCACAACTCAAAACAAAATGTAGTCAGCTGCGATGTCATTCCCTGCAGCAACAGATTTTTCGAGAACAAAGGCCATGGCATTATTTTCACGCTGGTGCTAGAGGATTGTTGCCATAAATTTATTCCTTGGAAGCAGCTCTATAAATTTCTTGGTAAAAAAATTCAAACAGAAAAAAAACTTATTTACAAGAATCAACATTACCTAACATCGTTTGCTTATGAGAAAAAATCAATTGGTTGCTTTACATCCTTATCTAGTAGTAAAGTCTTCAATGTGTGCATGATATCAAAGCCTGGGTCCAGCTTGCGTTGCCACCCCTGCAGAAACATTAGCATGTAAGAATACTGTGTATCCATCTATGAACAAATTGAAGTAAACATAAATAATGGGCATAGGCCAATTAGTAGGTAGCATACAAAACTCTAGAGAATTATGTATATCCATCTACAGAAACTCTATTATCATGTAAGCAAATTGATTGTGTATATCCATCTAAATTGAGGTAAAGCTAATCATGGACAAGGGCTAACAAATTAGTATGCAAGGAGTAGCATACAAAACCAAGGTATTGGTAGATGCTACTGGACTTGTTTGGTTGACTGCATTAGCCTGTATCCAAGCTTGTGCAATGCAGTTTACCCATGCTTTGGTTGCCCAATGCCCACAAAAGATCTTATGTAGGCTTGCACATATGCTCAAAGTAGGCCTAATGCAACAATAGTCGTATTAGGCAACTGCAGATTTGCTCGAGCTGATGGCTAGCTTCCCCAGCTACCCTACCTCCATTAGAAACAAGAGACCTCTACTAGAGCACGGAGGTGACTACATGCAGCACAATGTAAGCAACCAAACACAATTTCACCAAACATGGCTTCCCTGTGGACAATTGAACCCCAAGACATTGCATACGTTTTTTTTTTTTTTTTTTTTTTTAGAAATCACGCCCGAAGCGTATTTCATTAAGCAGAAAGACATTGCATACGTTTATGGCTTTATATGCTGGCTTGGGTGGTATTGAATAGGGTTTAATGAAGGCTAAGACTAATGCAAACAACCAATCACACCCTATATAATCTAGACAAGCCTACATTCAAACTACAACGCACATCAAAATGTCTAGCAAGCATGCTCCCTCATATAGAATCATATGTAGTTTGGCCAAGTGAAGTATCCATAGGTTCCCCTACTGTTTTCCTTATTTGTAAATGAAGCTCAATATAATATATAATATAATAAAAGTAAATGCTATTCAGAAAATTAATGGCTGTCAACGAGCCACTAACCTATCAGTTTGTGCATGCTATATTATTGTACATAAATTCACAAAACTGGAACCTGAATCTGCATATCCTACAAGTCTATAGCCTTTTTTTCAGTAAACATTTTTTTTTTTAGAAGAGTAAACATTGTTGAATCCCTTCTGCACAGTGCCCCAGCATAATAGTTAAGATTAAATGCTTAACATATCAATTCTTTTATCAAAGATGTTTACCTCAAGGACCAAAATGGTAACCATTACAGTACAGATGTTGCCATCAATGTTGACTTTGTGGCGGCGAACTGTATCAAGCAATTCATGCATGCATTCAACAGGATGAAAAACATCCCCTTCAGGCGTTCCCCAAAATGCAAACGTCTTGTCCAGCTCCTAAAAAAATGAAATTAAAATTGTCATTCAATGAAAAAACATTTGCACTATGATCAGTACTACACTTAGTGTGCCGCATAACAGAAGAAACAGTCAGCAAATAAAGTGCACCAGTCAAAGTCTGGATTAAAATAAACAACCAACAAACAGAAAAGGAACATTAAGATGGGCAATAAATGATGCACCATACAAAGCTAGCACCGGAGATCCATGTGTCAGCATACTTAAAAGAACGGTCACTCACTCACTCTAGTCATCAATCACATTTGTGTAACCAAAGCCACAAAATCACCTTTTAGAGACTGTTTTTATTGTCTATACTATCATGGTATAAGTATTAAAGTCATTATGAGCTGCCCTGGGTCTAACAGAATAGTGTCTGCATATGAATATCCAAATGCATCAAGAGAGCCACCATATTCTAAGATAGATATGAGTCAAAAGGCACAACAATAAATAAAGTATATGTGTACCATATGCAAAAAGAAGCTAGTTGCATTCAAACGTCAACATCATTATCATCAAAGAGCGACTCACATATGTAGAAAGATTAGATTTAAATGAGTCCTAAATGTTTACAGATATTTTTTTTCCCTAAAACATAGTTCCTTTACCTCAGTGAAGGCGACTGGATTTGGACAGCTCTGATTCTTTGATAACTGAAGGGTACACTTAGCAGCAGTACGACCATCTCTAGTAGCCACCGCCTTGAAGAAGAACTGTTGTAAGTTATCCCGTCAGATCGTGTGAGCTCAGCAGTCATGCCCACGTCAAGAAACACAATATGGGGCTTAGCTCTGAAAAATCGTCTCCTCTCGCAAGCTTGCTCTCATTTAAACGGACAAGAATGTTCCCAGGGTGCATATCTGCATGAATAAAATTGTCCTCCTACAGAAGCAGGGAGAATGCTTTATCAATAAATTGTGCACAGTATCAAGCATACTTGACCTGACACAAACACTACCACTAAGGGAAAAGAGAAGTAATCATAGATTTTTATTTTAAAAAAGGCACACATACCAGAAGCATCTTCAGGAAAGCATATGTCCCAATGTGTGCAAGGTCTTTCTTCATTCGAGCATTCCCTTCGATTTCCTCCATAAAACGAGAAACACTTTCTCCATTCTCAAAAGTTTCAACTAGGACAGATGGATGCACAAATGGATATAAGGGCTTTGGGAAAGACACATGTCTCCATCTGCGGAAGTTGTAGATAAAACGCGATTCAAATGAGCAGCTTCCTAGAAAGGTCAACTTGAGACATCATGAAAACTGCGAACTGGCGAACACTCTCATCCAGCCTCAGCCAGCTTAATCCAGGGACAATATTAGAAGCCTTTGCCACAAGATTGATGAGTAGAAAGTCTCTCTTGATTGATTCTCCAACATTAGGATGCCTCACCTTAACTGCAACATGCTTTCCAGGATGTTGATGTTTCAGCGTGGGCCCGATGTATTTGTGCAATGCTTCCAGAAGCTACAGGGTTCTCCTCAAAGGACTCGAATATTTCAGAAAGCTCACGACCGAATGCCTTCTCAATGGCAGCCTTGCTGTAAGCAAAGCCATGTGCTGGAGCTGCACTGTGAAGCTTTGCAAGTTCAACACAGAGATCACTTGGAAAAAGATCAGGGCGTGTTGCAGCCCACTGGCCCCACTTAATGAATGCTGGCCCAGCCTTTTCAAGGGTCCGGCGCATAAGACGAAGCCACCTTCTTCTGAATGCAACACTAAACTTATCAGCAAATGGAGCTAATGCAGTTGCAGGGAAGAATAGGAATGCCAAATGTGCAGCTCTAACAAGCAAAGTGATGCCCTCCCAGATTGACCGAACAAGAGATGACAGAAACTGGCGAGTATCTTGTGCCTTTGTGATCATACCATCCATTCTTGGCATGAAGGGTCGTGAGTCTGCCAGGACAGGAGGTGCAAGTGCCATCTTGCCAAAAGCTAGAGCCATGACCCCAGGGATGATATGGAACCTCGTAAAGGACAGGCTTACAGCACAAGCTGCTCGGCTCAGTAGTGGGAACCGTGGACCTCGATATGTATACTTCTGACCGAGCTGCTTCCATGCCAATTGTGCTTGCTGGGTTGCAGATGAATTTGCCACTGGCACAGAGAGCGTGTTGTAGCCTCTTGACAACCTGGTTCTACACTTGTGATCCTCAGCTCTGTTCTTTCTGATAATGACTTTGTAATGTGAGAACATTCTAGAGAAGATGGCTGGAATCTTACGCCTTGTTGACAGGCCATTGTCCCTCACTGATGTGTAGTACCCACTTCTGTGGCTTGGATGGGAATAAGTGGCTGCCCGCCTATTTGTTCCGAATGCCACTAGCCTGCTCAAAGATGGGTACAGAAATTGTCAACAATCCACAAGTTTTCAAGCTTTGACTGGCACTTGCAATATAGCAAATTTTACGAGGTGAAACTATTTGTAAAGAAAAATGTAAACAACAACAAATGTAACTAGAGCACGTTTATAGTTGACCAGGTCATACTGCTACTACACCTAGAATACTTGCCGTTTATTGCCATGCCTATGATTTTTTTTCTTGTAAATTCCAACAATGTACTTCAAATCCCAAACTGGTTATCCTGACCAACAGAAAGCTCTATCTACAATCCTGACCAACACATACATGCACGAATTGACTAAGAACCCATTGATCACAACAGGTCACAACAATCTCTGACATGGCCATAGAATTAGGTAATCTGGGCTTGCACGCGAACCCAAGTCTACAACTATGCTCACATGAAAATGTAGCAATTGATTGTATCAGCTACTGAGGTTCAGGTTGCCAGAGCAATATAACGAATTACGAAGGCCGCACGCCACACATAGTCTACATGGTAATAATCAAAACTAAGCGAATACAGTACGCAGCCGTTCCTAACAAAATCCGAAACCGCAGGCGAATCACCTTTCCCCTCTCCGGCAACCGAGAGGGGGCAGGAGAACCAGGGGCGGGCACGCAAGGAAGAACAAGGAGAAATCGAGCCTCACCTCTCGCCGATACCCAGTAGCCGTTGCATCGGGGAAGCCTGTTGCTGCCGCCGCCGTCTTCACAGGAACAATCCGCCGCAGCGCATAGGACGCCCCTCCCCTTCTACTCCCCACCAAAACCCCAGCACGGTCCGCCTGCGCGCCGCGGTGCAGTGCCGACGCGCGGGCACGCAGCCGAATCGTACCGAGCCTTGGGGTGGTGGCGATGGCGCAGACAAGTAGAGGCGGCGGGAGACGAGATGGCCGTCGCACGCTCCTCTCTTCCTCCCGGATCGGTGGCGCTGCGGAGATCCCCTGTTTGCCCTTTTTGCGAAATCGCGTGTGATATTTTTGTTTGGGAGTTTTCTTTTCGTTTTTTTCTTTTCTTTCTTGGAGAAGAGGGCATCCACCAGGGTTTATTCCCTTCCCGATTGCCCGGAGGCCGCAACTTGCGTCGGAAAGGGACTTCGCGCAGACACGCACACGGACCGGTCTCGTGCTCTCGGCACGCCGGCTTTTTATTTATTTACTGGTTAAACGTCCGTACGTTCATCACGGGATAATAAAATTTTATATAAAAACAGTATGTCCCATGATAAGCGTATGCTCATCTAATTAAACAATGATTTAAAGTGGACCAATCTTTATTCAATTAAATATGTTTTGAAATTATAATTTAGAACAAAGCAATAAAGTTCATCACCTCACATTATTCTTATATATTCACAAAATTAATTTTATCTCAAGTCATGTAGCATCAAAAACATTAACTTTTCAGAAAAAAATTTAAAATATATTCAAGAAAAATATATGATCGTATTTGAAAATCATTGAACTATCGGGCCTATAATTATGATAAGTATATTTTTATTGTAATTTTAGATTTGATTATTCTATAGGAAAAAAAAATATTGGATTGTACATCTTTGTCAACACGTCACACAAGTCCATCAGTCGGATAATCCTGAGTTTTTTTTCTTCCGTTTCGGTGGTGTTATCCCTCCATGCGTCTGCAGTATGTCCACATAAACTTTCTTCCCCTATCGCGTTTTTCTTATCCAGCTTCAACTTGGCTTTTGCCATTGCCATAGTGGAGGTATGTGGGGTGGCCACTACCGTGCCTCTAGGGCTCAACAGACCATGGAGGAGCAGTGGATCACCATGGAGACCGGCTGGGCCTCATCCTTGGCTGGCGTGCGGTAGTTTGCCATGGCTCTCCCAAAGGCCCCCCAATCCCCATATTGTTTGGCTTCCATTGGCGAGATGAGGGACGCTGCGGGGGGGCGGCCAGGCCGGCGCAATCCAGCTCGGATCCAAAACCATGTCAATAGCTCTTGATGCAATTATAGTAACAGACTTCTCCCGTCGCGAGGCGAGCACCCCTCTTCCCTCTGCCTTCCTCAACGGCTCATCTCTGTGAAGGACCAAGCCGATCCTCCGCCACGCTGACGACGCGTGAAGCCAGGGAACATCGGCGAGGCAGCTCCCATCACTGTTGCCCGCCCGCCCGGATCTGCGGCCCCGCGTCTCGCGTTGGCGTTTGATGTCTGCTTCCGTGGCGTCGCCGAAGCAGGCATCGCCGAGCAGCCGAGCTCAACCTCCGATCTACGACCTGCGTCTTCTCTTTCAATGGATGCCGGGACGTTGCACCAGCAGCGACGGGTGTGCTAGTGTTGTCCAGCAGGAGAGCCATCTTCATCATCCTCGCCAGGCCCCAAACGTGCTCTCTTTTCCCCGTCGAAAACGCGTCCTCGACCTCGAAGGAAGGAAACCGCATCTTGTTGAAAGAAGAAACCGCGATGCGTTCGAAAGGGTTGTCTGAATCAAAGGATTCGGTTTATTTCGTATTTTTTTCGACATGTGTGAGGAGATTGGGTGGTTGCCAATATTATTGGCATGCTTTCCATCCAACTCGTAATGAACGGTAGGACTCGTTTATAGTTGGATGTGTGATAGATGACTTAATGAAGGGGGGTGCGGGTTCGCATGGGAGGGGTGAAAGGTGAGGCGAAATTTTTACCGCACGGAATGATTTTTCCTTTTATTCTTTTTATGTTATATAGAGATTTATTGAAATATCTCGGCACACCGACTTGCTGTTGCTGGTGCGGCGAAGTTGGAATTGTCATCTCATTACAGTACTGTTTATTAGAGAGATTCTCTTTGTTTTGTTAGCGTAGAGAAAAAAAGAAGTTTTGTTAGCGTAGAGAAAAAAAGAAAAAGCTTGACCCAAGAGAAACAAGGTCCAACGAAGTCATAATTTTTGGGCCTCCACTAGGGAATCAAGTAGCCCACAGTCCTCTACATAGTAAATGTGGCCTGCCGCTGCCGGTCTAATGTCGTATCACATCATGGGCTAGCTCCATTAGAGTAAGAACGCCCAATTCCTTTTCCGCCGACGACCGCGAGTTAACTTAACTTCGCGGTCGATCCGACCACATGCATGCACTCTCCTTCCGTATTCTCTTTTGCATGCACTCTTCCTTCCGCATTCTCTTTCTTCTACCCTTCTATTTCTTTTCTCTTTTTTTAGTCTGCATGTGCTTTTTTTTCATCTTTTTAGTCTGCATGTGGTGATGTCAAATGATGTAAGCGAAAAAAAAAAAAACATTTTTAAAAATTGGTATAATTCTTAAATGGTGCATCCATTTTTAATTCCGTCTACACCATTGTGTTCTACGTGACAAAACAAATAAAACTAGATCCCACTCGAATATGTTTCAAAGATTTTATTTTTTTTATTTTTTCTACTAGCAAATTATGTATATTAACTTTCCTTTCACTTTTCTTTTCATTCTCTTTCTTCTGCTTTAAAGTTATGGTATTTTTTCGCGATTTTTTTTTTCCTTTTTCGAGACATAAATCATTCAAAGACAATGGTATAGGGATAGTAATGGGTGGAGAGATCAAATAAAAGCAACTTTTATAATATTAGTCATATAATGTATAACATATACATATAACCTATATTGTATAACTTATAAAACAACAATAAGACCTAACTACGATTCTAATAGCCAGTATAAGTTAGGTGCTACATGTAAAAGTTATAAGTTATAAGTAACTTTTGTAACCAGTATAAGTTAGGTGCTACATGTAAAATTTATAAATTATAAGTTATATGTAACTTTTTTGTAACCAAAGTTAGGTGTTACATGTAAAAGTTATAAGTTATAAGTTAGACGTAACTTTTTGTAACCAATATAAGTTAGGTGCTACATGTAAAAAAGTTATAAGTTATAAGTTAGACGTAACTTTTATAACCAATATAAGTTAGGTCCTACATGTAAAAAGTTATAAGTTATAAGTTAGACGTAATTTTTTAACAACAAGTATAAGTTAGGTCCTACATGTAAAAGTTATAAGTTATAAGTTAGACATAACTTTTGTAACCAAGTATAAGTTAGATGCTACATGTAAAAGTTATAAGTTATAAGTTACGAACTTTTGTAGCCAGTATAAGTTAGATGCTACATGTAAAAGTTATAAGTTATACGAACTTTTGTAACCAAGATAAGTTAGGTGCTACATGTAAAAGATATAAGTTATAAGTTAGACGTAACTTTTGTATCCAAATAAGTTAGGTCCTACATGTAAAAGTTATAAGTTATAAGTTATATGTAATTTTTGTAACAAGTATAAGTTAGGTCCTACATGTAAAAGTTATAAGTTAGACATAACTTTTTTGTAACCGATATAAGTTAGATGCTACATGTAAAAGTTATAAGTTATAAGTTATACGAACTTCACGAACCAGTATAAGTTAGGTGCTACATGTAAAAGTTATAAGTTATAAGTTAGACGTAACTTTTGTATCCAGAGTATAAGTTAGGTGCTACATTACATATTCCCCATTATTTGTCAATCTGTTTATATGCCACTTTGTCAATATGTATAGTTTTTTTTTATTTTTGAGAGATTTAACTCTGTATTGTGTCTCCCATAGAAAATATTTGATAATTTTTAAAATTTTTCATTTGTCAATCTACTTATATGCTTTTGCCTTTTATCTCGCACTTTTATATTTGTCAATCTTTACATGACAGATTTAAAGACTAAACTAGAAGATGTATTATCTAGCATATACGTTATAACTTATAGTGTACAACTTACGTAACATAACAATAAAACCAAACTACAACATATTGTCAAACTTATAATTTATAACTTAAAGAACATTTAACTTATACAAATAACTTTTATGTGCAACTTAGGTTATAATTCATAAGTTAATATATATAAATTGATATTAGAAAAAAAAAAAAAAAAAACACTCCAAAACATAGTCGAAAGTGGGATCTAGTTTTGTTCGCTCATCCAGAGAACGCACCGGTGCAAATTAAAAACGGATACACCATTCAAGACTTATAATAATTTTAGAAAAATGTTTTGCTTTTTTCGACATCGGCACATGCAAAAAAGGCAAAGGAAGGCTGCTACGCATGGTTGGATCCACCTCTCAACTTTCCTAAAAGAGATAAAAGCGGGAATAAAAACTTTCCTACATACATAAAGTTGCTTTTTCGGGATCGACCGCGACTTAACTTTACTCGCGGTCGTCCGCGATTTAGTCATACCCAAGAAGAACGTGTGTGAATTGGTCGTGGGGCGGTTCAAGTATGCTACCCACCGTAGTTTAAATACGGTGCTCACACCTTTTCTATGATTTTTTTCAGGATTTACCGGCGTTATGCATTCAATGGTAAGCGACATTCCCGTAGACAACGAGGCTCCAGTGGTGACTTCGGGAATCTCCGCTTGTCGGGTGCTCCCTTCTTGAGAGGTGCTCATAGGGGTAGGGGTTGCGTACGTGTATTCATAGAGATGAGTGTGCGTGCGTGTTTGTGAGTGTGTGCGTTGTGCGTGTAATTCTAAAAAAAAAGAGAGTAAGAACGTGTTCATTTATTTTGACTTATCTTGTTTAAATTTATTCTCTCCCACGAATATGATTACATCAGCTAAAATTAGCCATCGGCCAAAATCAATCAAACAGATTTTTAGCCCGTAACTCTCTGAGTTCCAAACATATTTGTCTAGACTAGCCTATATCAACGTGTCTAGGCAGACCTATACTCCCTCTATTTTTCTAAAGAAAAAGAATATAATTCTGACCAATCAGAAAGTCAGACTCAAATTTAACCAAAATTTATAAATAATAACAATATCTTTAATACCAAGTAAATATTATTAGCTATTGTTTCTATAAGTTTATTATTTATTAATCAATATCAATACTACTCTAAAATCGATAATTATTACATTTTTGTAATGGATGGAGTAATCGAGACGGTAGGACAAGCACTACCACACATATATATACTGACCAAGGTGAGATGAAAAGGAATTTAAATTGACCCGAGTTTCTGCTACGTACATACTTTAAGATGAAAACGAGATGCAAAAGTGTGTGAAAGCTCTCATTTTGTTTTTCCTAAAGTGAAAGCACTGAGCTGGAAGTCCGAGCTATACTATCGGGGTTGCAAGTGTGAACGAAATTCGTAGCGTAAACTTCTGAATTTTGAGTAAAAAGTTGACTTTTGTTTTGGTTGAAAATTTTTTTGAGTAGTGCCTACCCGACTCCTTACAGCCACAAAACCATAGAGCCCCACGTGTGAAACAGCATTTTTGTTTTGTTTCCTCCAGCTGTGTTTGGAATATTTGAGTCTTGTGTGCCCAAAACCATCTCTGTATCCAGATATAGCCATTGATAGGAGATGGAATACAATACAATGAAGTTGCTGATTGTCCTATTCTCTACTCACGCATTCTTTTAATATAGTACGTTGTCTCCTACACTCTACTATGCCAATCCCTTTCTCATTTTTGGAGCAGCAAGAAAAGGCGGATCAAAATCAAAAGGCATGACGGAAAGGAAACGTGTTCGCACCAAGAGCTAGTACAAATCCACACCATTCGTTAAAAGGAAAAAAAAAAAAAAAAAAGGCAAGCCATCGTATCACCGCCTTTTTCTGGATTCCCAGTAACCAGGCAGATCTTCGTGTACTCTAGTAGAAAACTAGTACTAGCGCTCCAAGAAGATAGAGAGAGACCACCTTCTGACAGAAACGTAGCCATGGACACACCTCCTCGTGCAGAAATGCAGATGAGACGATCGAGAATCAAACGCGCTCGACGGGTCTCCAAACATTGGTACCGACAGGCAGTGCCGACGTAGCGGAGTGGTGGCTGCGGCAGCGGCGTCGTATTGACAACGATGGATGGAAGGTGTTCGACGCTTTCATCCTACTTGCCTGTTGGATCGTGTGGAAGGAGCGAAACGCTCGGGTTTTTAGGAATAAGTCTGCTTCGGTTAGTTCGTTGGCATGCACGCTGGCTTCGGAGGCGCAGGATTGGGTCTTGGCAGGTTTCGAGAGCTTGGCACCGGCGTTGGTGGTCTGGTCGCAACAAAATTTCGGAATGTAATAAGCAACATTTGTATCCGGTACACTAGGACTTCCCTCCTCTCTTTCTAGGCTCTAGTTTTGTTTTGGACTTGTTTGCCTCTTTTTCTTGATGTCTACTCGACATCCTTTGTAACCTTGATTTGGGTTTTCCTTCCTCTTAATGAAAAACGGGTGAATGGCCCGGTCGAGAAGAAAAAAAAAATCAAACGCGCTGACGTGCATGTAGTGGCCACGACGCCACGTACGTTTGGCAACGCGGTCCACACTCCACAGCGCAAAGTTGGGCGCGATAGCTTGATATATTGTGCGTACTTTGTTTTTCGTCGTTATCATCATCAATCTTCAAAGAGTGTTTTCAGATGTGTCCCAAAAGACCGAAAAGGTGTTTTCTGTACTACACTAGTGTTCAGTTCCTCGCGTGCGCACGTACGTGCCACGGTATTATCGCCATGGACATGCATGGCTAGCAGCTGTCTTTTCGGCCGTCATGGAATAATTTCAGAACCAATTGATCTGTGTCTGTCTATACCAAATTTGGGTGGTTGGATCTTTTTTGTACTCAAGCAATTTCTTAGTTCAAACCACATAAATTTTGACAAAGGAAAATTCGAGTGGAAAAGAGGCAACCTTCACACGGATTTTGGCGGGGGGGAAAATTCCCAAACCCCCGGCCCCCCAAGACCAAAAACCGGGCAAAAAAAAACCTTCCCTCGCGATATGATTCCACCGCTTCAAGCTTGTCGTCCGATCCCGTGAACTTCGTGCATGAAAAAGAATGCTACACGCAAACAGCCTCCAACTGTCCTACATGCAGGCATGTCGACTACTGTAGGTCGGTTACAAAAGCTAGCGACAATCGAAAGGATATTTGAACGCGATACCGCGATGGATTGCGAGACAAAACATAACTTTTTGGGAGTGTGGCCGCCCCGGTCCCGGCTCTCGATCGGCTCGGGATTCGGGTGGCTTCCTCCTCCGGGTGAGACGGGGGACGACGACCGGGCGAGTCACACGGATCCTGCCTGCGCGGCCGTTTTCGGCCGTTTTCTTGGTCGGCGGAGCCATGGAAACGGGCGTCGCGCGACCCACACAGGTCAAAAACGCCACCGGCTGCTGGTGGCTGGGGCGGCGTGCACTACGCAGTCACGAACGCAAGCCCGGAGTTTCACCGAGACCCGACGGCCTGAACCGTTCAACCGTGCGTGGTGTTTACTCCGTCGAGAGCGACGCGACGCCCACCTCCTCTCTTGCCCTCCGCAGTTTCTCCTCTGCTCTCTCCGCCGGCCCCGCCTGCCGCTCTGGCGGCAGGTCAAACGGCGCAGCGCGGCGCCAGGCACGTACTACAGCGACGTATGGAGCGGGCGACTGCACGATAGCTGAGCGGTGGTGCCAGTGCCAGTGCCGGTGCCCTGACACAGGCTGAGTGGAGGGTACGGTCGCCGGCGCCCGGCGGGTCAGTTCGCTTTCGGAACGTGTCGTCGCGGCGCGGACAGGGGGACGACAGGGCCGGATAGATAGCGCTCTGCCTGCGCGTGTCGTGGTCCTGGCCGTGGCCTGCCCTGGCCTCCCGATCAGAGCCTGCGCGTTTCTGCGGCAGGGTATCGTCGCGAAAAGCTGGCGGAGCGCAGCAGTGTAGTACGCAGTCAAAACTACTGTTCCGATACGTACACACACAGCGTGGAGCAGCGTACGTGGCGCAGCGCGCGCGGCGTCGTGCCGTCATGCTTACAGTTGCGTGATGCATGTATCGGTAGAGTGCATGGGTATAAATGCCGCGTTCTTTCATGCATGTCTTATGTCTACGGCCGGCCGTCCTATATCATCGTAGGCGAGGCGGCAGAGATCTCTCTTTGATCACTGTACGTACGCTATCAAGACCGATCGCCTCAGTGATGATCGAGTACGTACGTGTCGCATACATGTACGTCCTTGGTTTCCATGCCAAAAAAGGCGTGTTACATGATTGGATGAACGTCGCACACCTTGCGCGATCGTGATCATCGCCGTCGCCATCAGACGGCGGGGAAGGTGAACAAGAGCACAGTACCAGTGCTGATTCCGTGTAGTATCTCTACCACCTGGACAATTCCAACACCTGTAAGCTGTAACTAGCTTACCACGCAGTACGTACGACGCCAGTAGCTTTGCCTAGCGGAGCAACGCCCACAGATCGAAACTGCGACGCCGCGGGCGGCGAACCGATGGTGCGTGTGTGATGAGGATTGAAGAGTACGTCCCGACGCCCGTACGGTGTCCATCGATCCGTGTCGACCCGCGGGGGTGAAGTCCACCGGGTATATGATTGGGGCCGGGGCGAGGCGACAGCGACGACCGCGGGCGCGCGCGGAGGTGGCACACTGGCAGCCCACGCGTCCCCGCCGAGGCGCGCCGGGCGGCGGCCGCGAGCCCGCCACGCGACGAAATCCGCCAGCCAAAGCCACCGATCCAGAACACCGCGCGGGGATGTATGGAGCATGTCGCGATCACGACCGCGACGCTCGCGCCCGGGCGGGCCCCTGGTACGTCCAGTGCACAGACTGCGACGGCGACGGCGACGACCCTTGTGTGCACACGGACATCGCCGGCGCCGAAACGGCCGCGTCGTCCATAGCTAGTTTTTGGTTCGACTGAGATACAGACAGCAGTACGTACCATATCTCATAGAGGAACACTGATTTGTTCGATCTGTCTCGACCATGCGCGTGTCGATCGCTCGCGGGGTGCACCGTACCGTGCCCCGGCCCGCCCTGCTGCTCGATCCTTTTTCTACACGTGAGTGACGTGACGGTCCCCATCGAGAGCTGTGGACAAGTATATATGTATAAACTGCGTACGCAAGTATATAATGCCATCCACACGGGCGGAGGCACGCCAAGTAAAAAAAAAAACGTTCAAGCCAAACCCACAAAGAAAGGCCAGCCGCTTGCTAAAAAAAGAAAAAGGCAGCATGCAGCCGCACGTTCCGTCCCCGCGGCCGTTTGCGTCGTAGGGCAGCGGCAGCACTGCCGCAGCAGCTGCTCCGACCCTCTGGGAAGTGCGCAGACCGTTTAAAATTTGAGTTAATATCTCATCTTCGTATTAAAATTGTGTGATTGTAATGTATGGATGCAATAATGCGTTGTGAATTGTAATATTCTTGATTTTGGTTTTAGCGGTCATTAAAAGTTTGCCCCAGCTGGTTTTTTTTTTCCGCTCGCCACTGACCATCCACATGTTAAAATTTGCATTGCACTCTTGCGCCCACGCATCAGCTAATGCGTACTACTCCCCTCCGTCCATCTATCGGAGGGATATTAGTCTCTGACACAATGACCAAGGAGTACTAAAGCTATGCAGATTTTTAATTAATCACCTCGTTGCACGGTCTATGTTTCATTAGATTGGGCATATGCACAACTTCACGTGCTACGAGGCATCATATTTATTAGCAAAATGAGATGACCACCTAATATCCCTTCAATTCTTGGAAAATTGTTTTTTGATAATATCCCTCCGATAGATAGACGGAGGGGAGTAATACACAAGGTAACTAAGGTCAGTTCTCTTTTTACTTCACTGATTACTTCACCTTTTTTTTTACTTCTCCCGCATGTAACAACAAGCTAGCTAGCTACCTCACCGCTACTTCAATTACCACTTTTATCGCACTTTGTCATCTTGCTACAGCTTTTGCCGTACCAACAAATTGACCTACATTTTCTAATTTATTTAGGAAACACGTGTCATAATTAAATTCAGGACATCATGGGATCAATCATCAACTAATAATAACCAGTAACATGTACTCCTCCAAAAAAGGTAGTCACGATTGACAACTCAATTTACCATATAAGTGTTCACAAAAATTACCATATAATCAACATATTGTTTTTAAAAAAACTATATATTAGGCCCGCTTGTTTCATCTTTTGGATTGTGGATCGTGGCAGAAGATGTAATAGCACAAGCAGTTTTTTTTACCCTTAGACCTAGGATAGTGGCATTTGCCACTAAAAGTAGATGTAGGACTTTTTTTTTTTAATAATCATGCAAGAGCCTTACGCATTTTCATATTAAGAAAGGAAAGGATGTTGGCGCCGTCAACGACCACGCCGCACCCACTCGCCCCACTTAACCGATTACTCGCTGAAACAAACACCCCATGTTCTTGGCCCCGACCGAAATCCATGGCTTGGCCCGTAGTTTTACAATCGTGGCGCGAGCATGGACGCGTCGGTATTTGCTCCTCGGAAGCTTCTTGCATTCCTCTCCTTTCAAGTCTCCCACGCAATTTGCGCCAAGAGCGAAGTCCGAGCCCTTCCCGAGATCGCCCGTCCAATGAGATCTCCATTCATGCCACCCGGTCGAGCAAGGGGGCGGAGGGCAACAACACGTTCCGGTTCAACACCGTGTCCGCCATGCACCATAGCTGCCCATGAATAAGTAGGACTTGGACCCAGGTTTTGTGTTAGCCTCTCACCATAGCTAGCGTGTCCGCCATGCTCTCATCTTGTTAGCTAGGCTATATGTTTTTTAGAGAAAAAAATTTGTGGGACACAGATATTCCGGACGCAATCGCTGATCAAATCCACTACTAAACGCTGCGGCGTAGAGAAAACGAGCTCATTAGCAAGAAAGGAAGGCACATCTCCTCCCGCTCCTACCAAGCTTGAGCTCGGCAGAATCTCTCCGTCTCGAATGAGCTCCTCGGGAGGCAAGGTCCCGCACACGAGCTCGAGCTCGCTCAGGTAACAATTCTCCGCCTCCGAACGAGCTCCCGCCGATACGCCGAAAAACACGCCGAGCTCCGCCTCGCCGACGAGCTCGCTTCCGCCTCGGACGAGCTCCTAGGCGACCCCGCCCAAGACAATCAAGGCCGGGACACAACGCCAGGGCAGCGGCGCGGCTGCTGCCGGGCGCCGCAACCTACGATAGGATCTCATCGGAAAAGTAAGATCCTCGGCGGCACGCGCGGTATGGCCTCGCCGACCACGCCACACCGCGCCCGTGCGCTAAGGACAAGCACTACGAGACAAAAATGACCCGTGGCGGAGGTCGAGCTCCCCGACGAGCTCTCCCCGCCACACGTTTTCTGCGACATCAGCACGAGTATTTATGGTCGGGCGGCGCCACCATGGGTCCGACCGAGGGCGCGGGCGCTGCGACGGGCGGCGGGTGCAGAGGAGTACGGTGGCGGCGCGATGAGCTCATTGTTCCCCCCGACGCCAACCAAGGAGCTCCGAGCTCGGTGGGTCGTGACGTGCCGTATCGGAATATGGAGCCGCCCCTATCCAACTCTACGACGACCGGCGAGCATCTTTGCTGGATAGGGCGGCGGCGGCGTCGCGACGCCGGACAGCCCGGGCGTGCCCGACCGACCAGAGGACTTTTCTCTCTTCACCCCTTTAATTTACATTTCTTCTACTTCTAGGTCCTTAGCCCGGTGTCCGCCTGTGAGCTCCCCTTGAGGCTATAAAAAGGAGGGCTTGGCCATCGGGAGAGGACAAGCTCTCTTGCACACTCATAACACACACTTGACCCACTCGATCCAGCATGACACACAGAGACTTGGGAGCTCATCTCCCTCTCTCGCCCGCTTGTATTCGCCCCGATACGAGCATTTGAGCTCTGATAGTGCCACGGACTGGACTAGGGTGCTCGATTGCCCCGAACCAGTATAAATCTCGTGTCATTGTCTCTTGAGCTAGGCCATCGTTGCACACATTAGCCAGTCGATTACTGTGACCGTGGTACACGACCACGACAAAATTAAACTCCAATAGACATGCTATATAGTTTTGTAAAATAGCAAACATGGTGTATCCCTGAAATTTTGTTGGCCATATATAGACAACCATAGTCATTTGCTATTATGGTTTTGTAAAATAGCAAGTATGTTGTCGATGTGATCTCTTCTTTTTGAGAAGTTTTCTATTTTATAAAATGGCTAAACAGTGACACTTGGCTATTATCTTTAACCAAGCTCTTGGAGTTGTTGTAACACTAGAGAGTTATTCAATGGCAATAATGGTTTCTAAGACGTTAATATTATGACGGAAAAAAATTAGTTTAACTTGTAGAGTATAGCATTGCATATATAAATGAGCTAGCTAGGTCCCAAATTGACGTGGAATACTATATTATTAATTGCTAGTATGCACTATGCACTATACATAGAGTGAAAAAAAAAAACTAGGCTTAATAGCTCCATTGACATGGTCAGTGTGATATGGTTTCTTCTAGTAGAAAGTCAAAGGCTCAAAGCCCGCATATATATGTCCACATTTTTTTTAGTTCAAGATCGACGAGGTCCTGGCGGCCGGTTCTGCTTTCTTCGTTTAGATTTGATCAAGTTAAAGATCAATACTTATTCGCTGCTAATAAGTTTGTTTATGCGTACACGATTACGTGCATGCATGCAGACGTACGTTGACCTGCTCCTATGTAGATACCGTCCATGAGACGAATGTATCGATCAAAAGGTCAGTTGCACTGTGGCATGTCGATGCACACTTGGTGTCATCAGCAGATTGGCCTTATCAGTACGTACTGTATGAGCACCATGGATATAGACCAAGCAAGCAATAATAAGTTGCAATATTCTACATACACTCCAACAGCTGCTAGCAGTGTCCAACGACAGATTCGTCAACAAATTGATCAAGCAATTGTATGCCGTTCATCATCAGAGAGGGAGCAGGCAGGCACAACAATCATTAAGCTGCGTTGCACACCAAACCCAGTGTTAGCTACTGATCTGTTTTTTTTTTTCTCAACCATTTAAGATATATTTGTCTGTATCATCGATCATGCGTCCATCAGCTATGACCATGACAGTTACTGGTGGTGTCCTTTGTTATACTATTATTCTATATTCCCCCTATAAAGTCTCCAATCACATGGGCCTTGTTTAGATTGCTAAAAATTGAAACCGCATGTCACATCGGACACTGTAGCACGTTTCATTTGTTAGTGGTAAATATTATCGTATCATGAAGTAACTAGACTCAAAAGAATCGTCTCCGGAATGTACATCTAAACTGTGTAATTAGTTATTTTTTTTTTACACATTTAATACTCCAAACATATGTCTTTTATTATATTTAATGTGATGTGATGGAGAGAAAATGGGGAAAAGGTTAGAAATTTTAGCAATCTAAACAAGGCCTAAGTGGAAATCAGAAGGAGACGAAGCATGGGTGAGTAAGGCAGTACTAGCATTCTAAGAAAAGCAAGCCTGATTTTCTTCGCTCGAGACAAAGCCGTGATGCGAGCGAGAGCGACAGCAGCCGTCTCAACCAATCATGCCAGGCCACGCAGCCATGGTTCCCCACACTGACACGCAGCACACGTCTGTGTCTAGCTAATTGAAAGGACGAAAATTACAGTAGTAGTATAGTAGAAATTCATGCGTGGGAAGCTTCTAACTGCAGTAAATAATCACTGATTGATCGATCATGAACGAACAACTGGTGGATAAAAAACGAGGTGCCGCAACAATCCTGTACAAAAATGCGTCTGTCCGTCCGTCCTGAGATAGATTTCGTTTGCCCCTTGTGGTACGTGATGATGAAGTGTACGCTGGACCTACTAGTTTCCACGGATCATCTCGGGTCCGTGCTCCCGTGATTTTTTTTTTTTTCGTTGTTACATGTAGTCGCTCACGTCAAGGAGCTCAGACAGCTGCATGTTGAACAGCGCGGCGGCGGCGGCGGCGTCGTTGCTCGCGTCGCCGTACGTCGTGGTGGTGGTGGAAGTGGAGTGATTCAACCGCGCCACCGGGCTGGACGACGGCGTGGACACGCCAGAGCCGACGTTGTTGGTGTTGTTGTTGCTGCTTGTCACCGTGCTGCTCCACTGCTGCAGGTTCGACGCGTCGGGCTGCACCATCATCTGCATCAACGCCGACGGGACGTCCAGGCTGTCGACCTCGTAGCCCGTAGACGGCTGCATGCTGTGGCAAGCCGCCGCCGCGGCCATGTCCTGCTGCGTGGCCGCGATCTGCTGCTGTTGTTGCTGCGAAGTCGGGTTCGAGTTCATGTGGACCAGGTCCGGCATTTGGCACGCGGCGGCGGCTCCGGCCTGCATGAACTGTTCTGCCGGCGGCGGTGGCGCCACCTGTTGTTGCGCCATGGCGGCGGCCGCCTGCTGCGCCATCTGCACCTGCAGAATCCACGGCAGGAGCTGGTTCGTGTGGTGCTCGCCGACGATCGCGGGCGCGGGCGGGCCGGAGGAGAGCAGGGTGGAGGCGAGGCGGAGGAGGTCCGGGTAGTTGGCGAGCGGCTCCAAGGCGCGGAGCGTGTCGAGGTCGGCCTGCGTGGGGTAGTAGGCGGCGGCGGCGGGCTTGAGGAGCGCGGAGAGGTCGAGGAGGTCGAGGCGCGGCGCGTGGGTGACGGGGTCGATGCCCATGCGCAGCAGCCGCTTGCGGATGTGCGTGTTCCAGTAGTTCTTGATCTCGTTGTCCGTCCGCCCGGGCAGACGCGCCGCGATCGCTGACCACCTAACCACCATCAGTGAAAGCCAATCACGCATCAGAAACCGTACCAGTAGTAGTAGAGCAAAAAACAGCGAAGCTACACAAGCCAACCAAGCCAGGCTAGCTAGGCCAGCTATTTTGTCTACTCTGCTTACTTGTTGCCGAGGATGCTGTGGAGCTGGATGATGGTCTCTTCCTCCTCGAAGGAGAAGCGGCCGCGCTTGATGTCGGGCCTCAGGTAGTTAGTCCACCGCAGCCGGCAGCTCTTCCCGCACCGTGCCAGCCCTGCGTGCCATGAGAAGGGGATCGATTGATCGGGGGTGAGCATATGCATATCACAGGACATGAGAAGATGAGATGAGTTCCGTCGGGGTCTATGATCAGGGAGGGCACTCACCGGCATTCTTGGGGAGGGTGCGCCAGTTGCCCTGGCCGTGCTTCTTGATGTAGGCGATGAGCTTCTCGTCCTCCTCGGGCGTCCACGGCCCCTTCTTCAGCCCGCTCTTCTCGCAGCACGGCGCGCGTCCCATCGATGGCCTGGATTAGACGAAACTGCAGGCAGGCAGCTTGGGACGACGACGACGACGGAGCCCGCGCGCGCCCGTGGGGAAAGGATCGATCGAGAAGGACCGGGCGAGCGAAAAAGGCCTGGTTTGTCTCGCTGCTACACGAGCTAGCTAGCTTATCGGCTGATGGAGCAGGACAATGAGTTGCCGGGAGCGTCGTTGCGTTGCGTTGCGCTCCAGCTACAGGCAAAGGGGTCGTGTGAATCTGAGCTCAACTCGATGGAGAAAAGGAAGAGGACAGGAGATCGAGTAGGGGTGGGGGCGGGGTGAGGCTTATAAAGGGGCGCGAGGGCGACGGGGGGCCGTGTGGTGTGGGAAGTCAACAGGATTCGGTGCCGTCCTTTGTGTGCCGCGCCCGCGACGTGGCCGCCAGACGCAACTCGAGCCACGGGGCTCGGAGGAACAGTGCCTCAGCTTCCATCCCATCCATCCTTTGATAGCTCGGCATCGGGCGAAAAAAGTTGCTGGAGCCCCCGTCCCCGGCCTTCAAAAAGTAACCCAAGGCGGGTCCATGAGCATCCTCGAGCGATCTGGGCAAGCGTCAGCAGCAGCAGGGATAAAAAAAGGAGCACTGGATCGGGGCAGAGCGTCCAAACATCGGCACGGCAAATCGACTCCGTGGGCACAATCACGAAACCATGATGGTATAATCCGTGTTTACTGCTCGGGAGGAGAGGCAGAACCAGATCTTTTTACCACCGGATATGTTAACTTTGCTGGTAGTACTTGCAGCCAGGGTTTTTTTTACCGACCGAACCCTAAAACCACCGGGGTCCGGAAACGGTTTACCGGTCCGGTTACCGGGTAAACCGGCCGGGTTACCGGACGGTTTGGGTTTTGAATTCAAATGAATTCAAATTTTCCGCAAAGCGTTCGGTAAAAATCTTTTTACCGGTCGGTTTGAGCGGTTTACCGCCGGTATAAACGGTTTACCGAAATGGTTTGAGAGGTTTGAACGGTTTTTCAAAATTCAAAATTTAATTTTTTTATAAAATGCTAAAAAATTCCTAAAAATACTTCATGATTTGTAGAATCCAATGATGTCAAAATTACTCAAATTTGAGTGTGTTTAGTATGTTTTTCGACCTTCATGATTTAATGGGCCTTAATGGGCCGGCTGTGTATTTTTTCTTTTTCTTTTTTTTTCAAACTTAGATTTGAAATTTTTTATACCAAACGAACTCAAATTTGAAAAGTATTGCACCGTTGGCTTCTATAAATCGCAAACTATTTTATAGTATTTTTCCACGATTTTTTTTCAATTTTTGATTTTGAATTTCAAATCTTTTATACCGGCCGGTCCGATACGGGCCGACCGTAAGTCCGTAACCGCGGTTTTACCGCTGAAACCGACCGGTATAAAAACCCTGCTTGCAGCTCCATTTAAAATGTCTGATCATTTTTCATGTCTTTTTGCTGCTTGGATATCTTCCGTGACTTTTTTTTTTTTGAAATCCAAGCATTCATCACTTTTAGAGCTACAGCCTGACACACTTTGACGCATGTGGAAAACGTCAATCTGATGGATTGGGTGGGCAGACCAGTGCGAGATTTGAGTCTGGCAATGGAAGCTGCCTTTTGGAACATGAAACTTTGGAAAAATTCAAACCCCACATTTGTATTCACAACACTCGGCGGCCTCTATAAGATAGCTCTAGCTTGGTCGGTTCTTTTAAGTTTAGCTTTAAAATCCAAGCCGAGAACCATTCCAGGTTTACTTGCTTCGTACAAATTAAGCTAGTAGTTCTGGAATTTTTTTTCAGAGAGTGATTCCCTGCTAACTGAACAGGCCCTAAGAGAAATATAATCCTAAAATCATATTCCATGACACCTTGTTTATTTGTTTAGCAACCCTAGTCCAATTTGTCTAGCTCCACGACTGAGAAGGAGGGTTGCATGGGCAGGTTGACCGCCAGTAGTCCTAGAGAAAGGTTTGAAGACAACCAACCGTCCAACGGTGAAACCGTACGTAGAGGTAGTGCTGGGAGCTAGGAAATGAAGATGCCACGGACTATGTAGAGACCAGACACATGGCATGTGGCCAAACAAAGGGTATCATGACACGATAACACTTTGTTGAGGTGATTAAGGCCCTGTTTGGATCTTCTCATCTAACAGTAAATTGTTACAAAGCATAAATTGCATGGGGATCTAAACATGACCTTAGCTAATTAGGTCCTGTTTAGTTTTCATAAGTCGGTGACTAAAAAATCAGTGACTTATAAGTTATGCCTGTTTGGTTGCAAGTGACTTGTCGTGGTGAAAAAAGAATAGAAAATATGTGACTTATAAGTCATGGTGAGAAGAAGAGAAAATGGATGAAAGCGACTCATAAGTCCCTACTTGTTTGACAAAATAAGTCACTTCTTTCACTTTTGACTTATGGAAACCAAACAACCCCTTATTAATTCTAGGAGATCATCCCAAAAGCATTGTTATGAGCACTTGGTCAAGTATATGATGCAAAGGGGAAGAAGACGATGTGGGTAGTGTTTGATATTTGATCGAATAGCTGGAATTGGTGGCATGATACGATAAAAGAACTTGTTCGATTTAGCATCACATTTTCTCGCTTATATATATATATATATATATATATATATATATATATATATATATATATATATATATATGAACTGACAACAATGATAAAATAATGACAAAAGGAATAGTGGGTGTGGTTGTTTCAATATGTTGATTTTTGGCATAATCTTGAGGGACCTTAATCGAAAGGGAGTACAGAACAATCATATGAAGCTTAAATAGTGGTTGAGAAATGGTTATGCATAGATTGACTTCTATGCGTGCATATATTTTGTGTGAACTTGGTTGGATGACTATATTAATTAACTTAAAGAAACTTTGAAATGACTACAAGTACTTTGTGTTTCCTAGAAAATGAGGGTACACGCCATCCATTGGGGATGGGTCAAGTGCCTCGTTCTACTTGAAAATGCAATTAATTTATTTTAGTGAAGTTAAACTTTGCATACTTCTATCAACACTTAGCCAAATCATTATAAAGTTAAACTTTTGCTTGACCATTATCAACATGTTTTTTTTGTTCGAAATGGTTCATTTTGGACATCATATGAGTTAAAATTAAGAAAAATTAACTATGTAAAGAGTTAAAATTACATTGCTTTTCAGATGGCGAGCGTTGATTGCTTATGTATGATCAGACGGCCAGAAAAGTACTCTTAGCACTAATAATTGGCCATGAGCTCTTAGCACTAATAATTGTTTATTGTATGCCAGCTGACGTGTCAAAGGCTTGTTGAGTCTCTAGTTTGTTCTATTCCCACCGCTGGATTTTATTTTAAATTGTGCTCACTGAACATGCGAACAGACTTCTGAGCTGTGAAACAGCTTTATAGGGGTAGAAATGTAATTTGACAGCCACATTGGTCCGTGTACCCAAGTGCTAGATGTGTTTTTTTATTAGTGGGACAGAGGGAGTAACAAACAAGACCCAAGTATGGTTAAGATCAATTTCGCGCGCCTGCTAGCTCCAAGCAATAAAAGACAAAAAAATCCATGCGTGCGTAAAAAAAAAACCTGCTTGTATCTATCATTTCCACTAGTGTTTTGACGCCGCCCATGCGCCGGGTGTTAACCGTATGTTATTAGGGAAGACGAACATGCATGAGCAATAGTTGTTGACACAAATTGAATAGGAAAGCTTGAAGGGTGCACAGCCCGGCAACCCGAAATCCACAAACGTATGCTCAGAGAGCACGTGTACACCGAAAACGAACAGTGAGGGTACATAATCATACAACGAATCCAAAGATAATGAAACATAAGCGGGGGCCGGAGGGAATCTATCGAAAAGCAATGCAACAACACCAAATGCTCTCACAAGAGCTAAACCATGTTGAAAGTAAATGTGCATACATCACAAACGGAGCTGAAACCGCTAGTTCGTAGCTCAATCGCTTCTTGGTACGCATACACTACATGAAGGACCTCAATGGCTTATCAGAAGAACACGATCCTGCAAGCGTTCATACGGTATCTAGATTCTCACCGAGATGCAAGCTAGTGTAGCAGCTTGGTCTGGTGCACAAAATGAGTATGCCAACAACCCTATAGGTCATACATGGGTGTGGCCAAAGCAAGGGCTACTTGAGTAATAAGCTTATATCAACTAAAGAAAGAAGTTCATGTTATCAAATAAGTTCTTGCTGCCTAGAGGGCCATCAAAGGGCCAATCGAACACGTAAGCAATGAGACGTTAGTTTCCGATGCGTAGACACCACGCCAACCCAAAAACAGGCATAAGTCTTCTCTGGACGGCAGATGTTAGCGAGCCAGTCCACACAAAAGTCTGGATATGCCTATTTGTTCCTGCATACGAAAATGACCTCGTTGTAAATTTAGAAAGCCATACATGGTGTTATCGGGCATCTTTGGAACACAATTCGGCGTGTGCCTATGAACCAGGTCAATATTGCCCATTCTTTTGGAGGTAGAGTGACATGACGTGCTCAAATGCGCTATAGGGTTCTTGGCACAACGTTTTTTTATATGTTTAGAATAAAGGGCTAATGCTTCGCACAACACGTATTTTTACTTAAAAATAAACTAAGATGTATGTCACAAAGGCAAAATGATTCCATATGTGTAGGCCTCAAACTATAGGACAAAGAGTAAAAAGGCTCTTAACACGTGGAGTATACAACAGACCTTAAGACATGGGTCACAAAATGAGCATGGATGGTTGAGATATCACCTATAAAGCGAGATAATGGAGGGGAAAGACTATTCAGTTATAGCACATGTGTCCCGTGCAATTTGAAACCATAAAATGCTATGATATTTTTTTAACCAAGTTGGCTAATTTTTGGACACAAGGCAAAGCGCATATCGCGAAGGTCATGGTTAAATAAGGGCCTTGAAGTTAAGGGCTGTACCTTTATCTACCCGCCGATCGTAGCGAGGGAGACTCTTCCGAGAAGAGCGCTCACCATCTGACGCTGGACTTCGGCATGTGCAAAAGCGAGAAGTTACGTAGAAGACGCCGTGGATTAGTACGTATGATTGAAGCAAACAATGGTTCGTAATTCACAAAACAACAAAGAAGAAGTGAGGGGAATAGCGGTGCATGGATCCAAATCAGTAAAATAGGGACTGGTCGATCCACAAGAATACACCGTAAGCATACACGAGTCCGGTGCATCCAAAGCAAAGCACCTGTAGTTTCTTCATCATCCGCCATAACAAGCTTGCGACGGGTTTTGCCGCCTCGCCCGACCAATCGCATATTAGTAGCAATTAGTCACGATCTGCGAAACCATGTTGAATAAGGCTCAATCGCGGGTCGCGATATTACCCCTCGCCTTACGCTTGTTTGATAATTGGGTGTCTCGGGGAGAGTCGATTGAGGGTGCGACCCGCAGAAAACAATGGACATGAGATTACAAATTGCATTACCCAGAGGTAGTAATTGCCCGGATCAAATGAACATCAAGAGTGAGTCCGTTATCTTTGCACAAAGGGTGCCATATTCCACTTTAAAACCCGCTTGAGCAATCGAATTATTAAGAGAGCAAAGACGCACCCGGTAGGATTTCATGAGCCCTCCGACAAACAAGACGACAATTGGGACAGCCTCATCCCCGCTGTACACACCCCAATATCGAAGGCGCGGGCCCTCTGTCCCCCAACAGAGTGATCTTGATCTCGAGTAGCCGCAGATAGGAGAATAATGATTCGTGGTAGACATCAAAGGCGCCGCATAATAGCACAAATGATAAACTATATCTTTGAATAGACGATGTAGCACCTTAGGTCCCTAAGGACGATGTGCCTTGACACCGTAGGCGGCTTGTTAGGCGTGAACAAAGCCGCACATCGAGACCTCCACCGGTGTTCCAATAGTATCCGTGGTGATAGAATCGGCGTAGAGTAAATGAAGGTAAGAAGGATCCAAACCATTTCGCTGGCCGCCCGGAACTCACCAAGAAAATTGGTAGTGTCACCGGCGATGGGCAGCGAGGCCATCTATAGGAGTGATCCCATGCATATCTTGGAAAATCGGGCGCATCGGTCCTTGCGGGTGACACAAGGTGTGCGTGGTGAACTCCACCATGTATGGAGCATCAACGGCCCCAGCAGAGCCCCGACTTTGCATTGAAACTCGAAACGGCGAATGACATAAATGCCATCTTCCCGCATAAAGCGGGCTCTTGGCTTCAACTTCAAAAAAGTGGGATTTCAAAGATAGAGGTTGTTTCCTCGCAAAGAAACAAATGTAGCAATATAAACAAACAGATTACCATAGAATTGTATGGACCATGCATCACTGGGTGCAAGGTCTATGCTTCATTTATGGGCTGCACTATATTTTCTATGGAATCGAGGTCTCGTAAGTCCTTAGGTAGAACAATGCCAATCTAATACAAATCAGGGCTTTGTTTTGTGTATTGCATGGTCAAGTTGAACCAAAATGCAAGTACAATCAGTAAGAAAATAAATCAGGCTTTGTTTTGTGTTGTCGCTCATTATGTGTTGAGGTAGCGAAAAAAGAACGTGAGATGACCGCTTCGTCAACAAACACAAGGTCAACATGTCAGTATGGGACCATCGTCGGTTCCTCCACG
Organism: Hyparrhenia diplandra; assembly: GCA_015847255.1. NCBI lineage: Eukaryota > Viridiplantae > Streptophyta > Magnoliopsida > Poales > Poaceae > Hyparrhenia > Hyparrhenia diplandra. Next base: position 4,204 of record JADLZK010000372.1, on the reverse strand, counting down.
ATATTCCCACTTTACGGCATGCCCGAACACGATGACCGCATGCCGTAGCCACCGTATTAAACGAGGACAAAGACAGAGAAGGCCATTGCTCCAAGCTGCATGTAACCACGGTGTCAAGAAACCATATAGGTAAGCAGAAATTTGACGGTAATCAACAAAAGGAGAGTAGCAGTTTGAAAACTTTGGATAATGTGGCTATTTATGAGAATATATAAAGATCCATGGTAGAAAGAATCTCGTGGCAAAACATACTCAAAATAGAGAAACAGATACAAAAGACGAGGGGCTGAAATAAGGAACATATAAGGTGTATATGAAACCTGCCGGCATAAAAAATCGAAAAACCTTCAAACAAGACCAAAGGGAAATCACCTAACAAATTAGCTATTCAAGACATTGTGTCCCCGCTCATGGTTGGGCCGCGCATGAAAGATCTCTTGGTAGACAATATTTTGTGTTTCATCCGTATAATAATAAACAAGGACACGAGAAAGGGCGGACTCAATCTAGGAACAAATAGGGCCAACCTTTCAAATAAGATCAACGTAGTCTTGGGTGAAATGGCCACGCCCAGATGCACCCGCAACATTAACCGGGCCTAATGGAACAAAACAAAGTGCAAACACACCAAACATGTCGGGCCTCAGGCATATCTAAAGAACAGCCTCAACAAATTGTTCAAACAAGCTACTACCCGACTTAGCAATTTTCTTTCGGCCTAGAAATTTCATACACGCTTACGCCGAGATCCGTGGTTTGATAGAGCTACTGGGCATATAATGTGCACCTTCCACTATAGAAAAGTGTGGTAGAAGCGCTTAATCAAAGATCAATAGAAGGGCAGGCTAGATGCAAAGCACATGGACAACGTGAACAGTGCACATACGCTTCCTTTTCTCACTGATTGGATGGGACAGACCGAGACACCCGGACGGCTAAGCAAATAGCCGGAGAAGTGAAGCAAAATAAGATTTTTGCACACAAGGAATTATATACAGCGTGACACGGGACCATGGAAAACGCCGCAAGACAGCACATACATGGCCCTCCCCGAGCTAAGGAAGCCGGACGACGACCGCGCCGACCTCGCATCCTAGAAAGCAGCTACAAGGGAAACAAACATCCATTGATGGGAACAACCATAGGACCATAATGCCCGAAGGAGATCCTCGTGAGGAATTTTGAATTGGTAACCGGCAATACGTAATTTAGCTTTCAAACGTAACCACCGCCGCCCGCAGAACGTTCATTTTTCAAATAGCAATACCGCTTTGTCTACACAAGGTAAAGCCATCCTAATGCAAATCAAAGGTACCACGATAGCATGTTCATGTAGCGGGATTTAGTGGTTACTTAAGGTACCCTAATTTGATCCACACAACGATCGCTGTGTAGTGGCACATATAAGTGTCTAGTGTGTAGTGTCACTAACCTAGTTAGAAGCTATGAAGAAAGGCAGAGGATATAGATTCGGTTAATCATCGAGGTGGCTTAACAGAACGGTATAGATTCGGTTGGCCTAGACTTGAACGTAGCAACGAACATATTAGAATTTATAAGTTGTAGAACGTATAAGATTCCAAGAAGTACAAAATAACAATCCCGCAATTCTATTGACCGTTCAAAGACGTAATAAAATTCGGGATGCAATGTAAACCGTATTACAATTTACGAGAGATTTTTTTATGAAAATTTCTATAGAGATTAGAATTAACAGACACCTCTTTCATAAGGCACCGAGCTTGTAGGACAAGCTCATCATGTTCTTCCCCGATAGCAATTACGGTACACAACACGAGGCTCTTCAAAATTGTAATCTACGACTACAAACCCATAAAGGTTACATAAAAAGGATATGGCTTGCGTGGCAGCTCGCTCATATGCCCGTAAGAAAAACTACGACAAAGAAGAATGTATCTTCGAAAGCGACAATGCCGGTGATAGAGAAAAATTAGAACGCCGAGAAGAGGGGTAAAGCCAAAGATACCGAGAAGAGGACCACGAGGTCCGCTCCCACCAACCCGACCGCTCTCTCACCAATGTCCTTCCCTCTTCTCGACGACGACTCCACACGGCTCGCCGCCAGCTCTCGGCAAACAGGGGGCCCGAGAAAACGCAGGCGCCGGGCGGCGCCGAGCGGAGCCGGGCACTGGCGAAGCCGCGAGAGATCAAATGGATCGATTCCGCGACGGGGCGGCGGGATGGCGCAAGGGAGGAGCAAGATAGGCGAAAACGGGGAAGAGAGCTTACTAAACGCCAGGGAACGGCGGGCGGTCGAAAAACGGAGGGGAGTCGCCGGTTTTATCTCCTTCAGAAAAGGAGAAGCGGCGTGACAATTGCGAGATGGAGTGGAAAGTCGATAGTCGCCGACGCCTCGGCCCACAAAGAACTGCAGTGGCGTCGTCCCCACCAACAGAGAGGGCAGGAACCCGAGGGCGCCGAACGCCCGGGCCGCGACCATGGTCGCGGCGTTCGACCACGCCGTTGGCCTCGCGCGCAGCTCCCGAACGGACGAAGGCGATAACGCAAATGGGCGTGACGGAAGCCATACCGCTGGCCCCACCGCACGCCTGCGCCGCACGACGACCAGCCCCGACATCGGGCCAACGCTTAGATGGGGCTGGCTCGCCGCCGCTGGACGGACGACGCTGGCCCGCACGTGAAACGCCCCAGTGGCAACCGGCGATACCGCGCCCGCCGTACCTAATAGCAGGCCGACAACGCCTCGGGCACGGTCAAGCAGCCGACGAGGCGCGCACGCCGCCCGAGGCGCCGCGGGACCCGCGCAGAATAACGGTACGGCGCCAGTCAACTCCCCGAGCCGTTCATCACCGGATCGCGCGCCACGGTGAAAACAGATAACGTGGACGCTGTGGGTTGCGTGTTTTCTCCACACCAAATATTACTTTTTAAATGAGAACTAGGGGATTAAAGAAGGAACTAGTCTACCTCATGCATTCTGCCCCGATCGGAAATGTGTGTAGTGTATGTAAAGGAGCCCGGCCTCCTTTGTCTCTATTATCTGGCCGGCGTTGACGGCCGCTGGGGCGCGGGCGCCTGCACGGCTGACGACGGTTCGCAGTGCCGGCACCACGATCGCGAAACCCGCTTGCATGCATGGCTCCCGCGCAGGCGCTCAGCCCCTGCCGGCTGTGCCCAACGGCCATGCCAGCGGCGGCCGGCTGTCGGAGCCTTGTCCTGCCCGGGTCCGGCCTTAAATTCCTGCAGCTAGCGAGCCAGCGTGACAGGCATTGCCGGCCGACCAAACATCCCAGCGCCGTACTCGGAGTCTCGGACGGCCGCTGCGACCATGCAAGTACACATCCGGCCGCCGTGAATAGGATTCCGCCTTCTGCTCTGCCAGAAAAGGGCCCCGTTTTCGCAAAAAAAAAAAAAAAAAAAAAAAAAAAAAGGGCCCCGTTCCGATCACAGCTATTGCCGTGTCCCGTGCCGCCGTGTGTGTGTGTACAGGTGTGCTGGAGCAGTGGAGTGCGACTCGTGTGCGATTATTGGGCATGCATTTGGGCGTGTCTCTCCGGGTGCAGCAGGGCGGCGAGGTTTCTTCCAAGGATAATATTTGTTAGCTAAAGCGGGAAATCAAATGTCTAAAAAGGATTGCCAGAGTGAAAACGACCCGACAAGGAAAAGACAACCAAGGAACACTATTTCGTCTCCTCCGTCAAAGAGTGTTAATACTAACGAGTGTTAGTTAGTAGCTATTACAGACGCATAAGAAGCGTGTTTGCATCTGTAATAAGGCCTTATTACATATCCTAATCATAGACGCGTCTTATTACATACCCTAATACATAGACACGCCGAGACACATTTGTAATAGGCTTAAACGCACGTATGTAATCAGCCTTTTTAACAGTGTTGCAATATAATCTACTCCCTCCATACCCAAAAAGCTTGACGCTTAGGGTAGCGACACGGTCTTCAAAACACAACTTTGACCTCTTATTATTATAAACTAGTAAAACATACCTGTAGCGTTGCAATCGGGAGAGACAAATACATTAATTCGACAACTTTAATTGTATAGATCACCTTTGTCGAGATATAATGATAAATTGTCAAAACTGATTTTTAATTGACTCCCATGTCTACATCGATATATAATATAGTCAATTACTCCTTGTTTTGAGTTGTAATCCAATATTATTCTATTATGTTTTTTCTTCAGAAACCAAAAGTTTATCTA
>JADLZK010000371.1:0-92185 GCA_015847255.1 Hyparrhenia diplandra | reverse complement strand
CCTACACCGACACTAATATATTCCAAATTTTAGATCTCTATCTATCACCAAAAAAGTTAATTAGGTAGTCTAATGTGTCATTATTTTATTTTATTTCATCTATCCCACGACATGAATTTTTTTTTTTATGAACCACAATTTTGGTTAAAGAAAATGAAAATCATTGCTATTATTGTCATGTATTTGAACAATATCCGGTGACTCTAGAAAACCATAAATGACTAGTATAGCGCTCGTACGACTTTATCTTAGAAATGTATACATACTTACAACCAATATTTTGTTCAATAGAACTTTACACAACTGTATTTGAGCATGTGTACAATCCGAAATGCACTTTTGCATAAGAAGGCATTGTCATATTAACCATCTAAGTTACATTCACCCTAAGTCCCTAATCATGTCTTGCAGATTTTGGTATACATTCATTCTGGACGTGGAAAGGAGTCACGCCGCATGAGAAGCGTGTCGGGAGAGGAGTCGTGGGGGACAGGGGATTGGATCACGTCGGGGAGAGGATCCACTGGCTCGCTGCAGGATGAGATGCGGGATTGGAGAGGAGTAATAACCTATCAAAAGGAAACGAAAATAAAACAATCCTACGAACATGAGAATCGAATCGTGACTGGTTGCTACGGGGGCGGCGGGGGCGCAGAGTGCAAGGGGTGAGTTTCAAGGAATCAAACTTTGATTAATAATTGCCATCGGATCGTGTCGAGACGATTGCTTAGCCTTGATTTTAATGGAGGCAAATTCTAGTGTGCAATTTTCTAGATATACGAAGATTAGACTAATCATCGGATGACACTTTTTCTTGGTGGATCTATAATTATTCGAGATTTTCAATTATAGTAGAGACAAAAATTGGAAGAGTATTGAAGAGAAAATCTAATGTAACATTTAAATAGCGAGAAACAAAATACTTCCTACTCTGGTAGGTTGGTGTTAATAAATTTTGTTCTCTCAAAATTGTCTACCACGTTCTTGTCTATTAATGTACTTTAGAAATTATAAAAAAAAAATAAAAAAACTGAAAAAAAATTCATATAAAAAAGGAAAATAGGGGCAAAAAGGGAAACCAGTAAACATTTTAATTAGCTTGAAAAATGGGGCACTTAGGTTAACAACTGTAAGGAAAGTAAAAAATGGACATAAAGGAAGAGTTTTAAAAAGGGAAAGGCAAGACATGCATCAAATGGAAAGTGAAACCGAAACAAAGATTAACCTGTCAACAAATTCTGTTTGGTCGTGAATTTTAAAAACAAATAGATGAGTAATAACAGCTTGGGACATGTGGATAAGGTGTATTAATAATATAGGTTTATCTATAACCAGAAAAGTTAAGCATGCAGCTATGTGTATTGCGAAAACTGACACAACCAAATCACTATATATACTTTTTAAATAAAAACAAAGAGACATAAACTCACCTGAAGGTAGTGCTATTTTGTCGGTGACATACACATAAAAAAAGAATTCCCACACCAAAATAAAGAGTGTGTTCATGACTCATGTGAAAAGGGAAATAAATACTAGACTTGAGGTATAGACATAGTATCAGGTTATTACTAGTCCGCAGTGCTGTTCTTACCAGATAGTTCAGAATCAAAATAAACAGTGTATGTTCATGACTCATGTCCAAAGGGGGAAGAAAATACCAGACTATCACAGGTTATTACTAATCTGCAGTGCTATTGTACTGTTATAACTACACAGTTCAGAATCATCAGGAGTGACTCCATCCTGCTGAGATGAAACAGCTTGCCATCAGAGCACAGATTAATTAATACCTTTGTTTCTCAATGTTGGTTTTTCATCACGAACCAACGCCACAGTTGTCAAGCCATCGAACATTGGTTTTTCATCCACACTATCAGCGTTACCTTCCATTGAGAAGAAGTCATGGTGGACAAGACTTTCTTTGAACCTATGCATGCTAAGCCTCAGACGATAACCGCCGCTCCAATAGCGGGCTAGCAAACTGCCATTAGCCCAAGAAATGAGCTGCAGATATGGCTCTAGTACAGAAAGGACTATCAGTATCACATCTCCTTCTAGGTCCAGCACCGGTACCAGAGAGAAAAACTCCACGTCCCTCAGCAAGTCAAATTGGATCCGGTGGTTCATCGACCAGGATCCATTCGAATGATCCTGTAACACCCAAAGATCAACCGTCCTGCCGCAACAGTGGTACAATCCAAGGGCGTCATTGTTCATCTGAAACAGCTCAATGAAGGGGCCCTCGACGGGCGACAGCAGTTGGTGGAAGGACTCGGTCATGGTGTCGAACGCCAGCATGTTGTTGTACTTGCCGTTGCCGCCATCGCCGCCATCTAGCTTTACAGGTTGCCAGTAGATCCTGTCTTGTGCCATGGCGACCGGGCGGTTGTCCAACATTAGGCGTATAACAATTACCAAATACATCACATCATTTTTTATCTAAGCGTAACCGAACTAAATGTAACCGAGCTGGTCAGATCCTTATGGTGGAAGTTGTCCACTTGAATTCAAGTCCTAAGCTCTCCATGTTTTTCTCATATTTTTCTGGATTTATTCTACAATTTCACAAGTGTTCGTGCTTGCATGTTAACGATTGTTGTATTGTGTTTTCTTAAAAAAAACATCACTTTTATTGTTTGATTTGCATGAGCAAATGTTACCGTAGAATCTGTACAAGCATTACATTAGTATTAAGAAAATCCCTTAACATGATGTCTTGGAGAAATAGGAAACTATCTACCGTCTGGAAATCCCTTAACATGATGTCTTGGAGAAATAGGAAACTATCTACCGTCTGGAGCAGACACAGTGACATCATTAAGACTAGGTGGTTCTTCAATTTCGAATGCCGCCCTTTCAGTTGTCTCCCCGACGTGGAAATATGCTGGGTGTGTTGGCTCAGGCAGGGGAGTATTGTTGCTGCTTATTAGCATGGTAACCACATCAGACATGGTAGGTCGATTTGCTACCTTCTCTTGCACGCACAACAGTGCAATGTGAGTACATCTCATCACCTCTAATATATTGTTGTCAGTAACTAATGCTGTATCCACGAGTTGGAGCCATGATCCATCTTTCCACAATTGCCATGCCTTGCCAAGGGTAAGATCACAAAATGCGTCAAGATTCCTCCATGAGGAAAAAGAATGATACAACCTATTTTATAAGATTTCATTTAAAGGATTAAAAACACAAATCTTAGAGTGTGAATAATTGCATTCGAATAGCCAAGCATTGAGGATAAGGCAATTAGTAATGTGCTTAATTTTTTTTGTTACGCACATTTTGTGGATATTTGATACACAATTATTTTGTTCAAATGGTAAAAATACTTACATGCCCAAGAAGGTAGACAAAGCCTCCATTATGGTGGAAACTTGATGTTCTTTTTCCACTGATAATTTCGAGAATTACCACCCCAAAGCTGAATACGTCAGATTTGATTGAGAAGATGCCGTCAGAAGCATACTCAGGAGCCATGTAACCACTGTGAAGGATAAAATAGCAAATTTGATACGAAGTTATGTATCTGGTGATTTTAATTTTAATATAGTTATGTACTGGATGAATTTGTAGGGAAAGCTTACTATGTCCCAACGATCCTACTTGCCTTTCCTTCAGTAGCATTTGTGTTAAATGTCTTTGCTAACCCAAAATCAGAAATTTTAGGATTCATTTCAAGGTCCAAAAGAATATTGCCTGCCTTTAAATCTCTATGGACAACACGTAAAGGTGAATGCTTATGCAAATAAAGGAGTCCTTGTGCTATTCCTTCTATTATTGACCGGCGAATAGTCCAATCCAATAAAGCACTTCTTGTTTCATCTGCATATCAGTTAAGCATGTATGTATCAGAAAATACTCTCGATTGGTAGTCAGATCTTTTAATTATATATGTACCATGATGCTCTACGAAATAGTACCGGAAATATAAAAGTCCAAGCTTTTATTGGGCATGTATTCATATATTAATATTTTCTCAACTCCTTGGCAGCAGTATCCAAATAGCCTAACCAGATTTGTATGCTGGAGCTTGGCTATTAGATGGATTTCATTTTTGAACTCTTTGAAACCTTGCTTTGAATGTGAAGCTAGTCTCTTAACTGCTATCTCTGTCCCATCAGGAAGCCGACCCTATTAGATGCAAAACAAATAGGTAAGTGATTAGTCTTCCTTTACAATTCATTTATTTTCCTTGTTCTAGACTAATCTTCTGACAATGCATGCTTGCGAACAACCACTTACATATATGCAAGAACTAAACACATGAGTATCACATAAAAATAATTGATTCATACAAAAATTCAGGAAATTTTCTGGTAGGTAAAACAGTGCAGAACGCTACATCTGAACATAGTGTGATACCCTCTCTATTCGTATAAGCCTCTACTCCCGTGCATGTGGTTTTATTTTTCACTTACTTTGTATACCGGACCAAAGCCTCCTTGCCCGAGTTTGTTTTCTTCTGAGAAGTTATCCGTAGCTTCTAATACTTGCAGGAAGTCATAAACTGAGAACCTTGAGTTGCTTTCTTGTGGCCCCCAAAGCGGCACTTCATCCTCCATATGTGAACCTTTTATTCCTACAATTAGAGTATGAAAACAAGATCAGTGCATAGCCTAGTAGCAATTTTTCTATAAAGCAATCTATCTGACCTTTTGTGTGTCCTGGGATGAATCTGAAGGAAATGATGGCGCAGATAAGCAGTGCAAACAGTGGAACAACCAAGGAAACGGCAACAACTTTGCTCAGGTACCCTATGAAGGACAACAACTATTTGTCATAACAAAAAAATTATAATCATTTAAACAATCACTACTTTTTGTTTTTGGAAAAGGGAACTTTTATTACTTCCAAGCAATTACATCGAGTTGATATAATGACTTGAAATTTCCCGGCCTCTGCCCATGGGCACACAGCCTAAACAAGCACTACTGGAGAAGAAAGAGGCTTTGGTCCTTCACAAAAATACCTAAGACATTTAGACCCAGTACTCAGGCTACTCTCAGCGGAGAGTTTCATGCGGTTGCATTCTCATAAGAATATATGGACCTATGATTAATCAGCTAAACTACAGATCTATATAGACATTATAGAATAAAGGAATCGTTTGAATACATATGCTGGTTAAAGGTGCACAGGTTTTAGCGGAAAAATTATCGGAGAGATTGAGTGTACAGCTTTGCATAATATTTAGACAATGCAATTCAATGAAACGACATGTTGTCTTGCTTACTGTTATGTTTTGTAGCCGGGGGTACAACAACTGTCCTGGGCATTGGTTTTGGCGGTGGATCAACAACCTACATTTGGAATCATAGGGAGTATTATCAATTTATCATGATAGGTTGTTAAAACAGCTGTTTAGATAACAACATTACATTATACAATTTGTCTCCAAGTCGCTGATGATAAACCAGAGGCATGAAGGATATACAAATTGTCATAGTTGGTTACCATCACTACTGCAAAACTGATTTTCGCTGGAATCATCCTTTTTACTGCAGAGGCAGGCCATATATAGTGGTCGTTGCCTATTTAGCACTCAAAGGGGGGCCACAGTCACAAACCACCTCTAGAAACCCTTTTCCATGGACAGTTTTCCTAGGACATTTTCTACTGAGCCTCCTCCACCGTGTCACCTAAGAGACCAGCAGCAGATGCAACGATAGTTATTAGGACCGGACCGAGAATCGCTCGAGCTCTCGGTCCACTAACACATCCATCAGGTCTGATATGAGGGTTTTCATTGCCGGTCTGACCAAAAAAAATCATAACCTTCTCATTTGAAATCAAATGAAGATAACTTTCACAGAAATTATAAACCTAGACAAGATGAGAAACTTTGTAGTTAACTACTCTTCATTAGTGATTATTTAGATGCCTAAATATTTAATTTTATTTTTTCAGACTTTTCAAATGACCTCGGATGGAGACAGGCTGGGTCTACATCAATGTTGTAGTACACAACAAAATCTATAGCTTTGTATTTGACAATTTTTAATTTGAGATAGTTTAGAGTGCCAAAATATGCAACACAATATTTTAAATGTTTAGTTAGAAGAATAACATCCGTTATATAATCTCAAGTTGCTATGCAGGTGAGATGGTGAGGAGTATATATTATACTCGGGCTTTATGGTCTCAGATTCATATCTCCAAATAACACAAATTTTATTTTGTTCATGACTATCACTGTGGTTTTAGCCATGACCCGACTGCCGGTTGCAGTTACGTATGCCAGTGTCATCTGGCGGTTCCAAATCCGATAGTAAAGGCCGGTTGGTTCAAATATTCAAAACGAACATTTTATCCGGTAGTATGAACTATATAGATATATAAGGATGCAATTATGCTTGAAGGAAATATAAGACTGAAATATAGCTATATATGCTATTGGATCGTAGCAATAGTTTGAAAATGGCAATGCTTCATTAGTGGAGATGTCGTTCCACTCTAGTGGAGATAGGCAATCATACAGGGTGAGAGATATTTGGTGGATCGATGCAGGAAATAGATCAGGAGTTCGGATGCATGAACAAACATATAGTGGCATGTTAGTGGGTGTACGTGAAATTAGTGGGGTGATGATGTGGATAGGTTGCATGAAGAGATTAAAAGTCAGTAGGTATGAACTATATAGATATATATTGATGCATTTATTCTTAAATGAAATATAATATTGGAATACAGCTATATACGTTATTTGATCTGGGTGGGGGTGGCTACCATGAGCTGGGCTCTCTGAAGATGCCGAAATGATGTTGTTTTTAATCAAAAGAAATCTAATTCTTTTTTTGCGTGGTAATTTTCAGAGGGTGTTTTGGTTATGCCACTGGGCCCAGCTTCAGCGTGACGAGATAGCCAAGGAAACGCTCTCAACGATAAGCAAGAAATTAGAAGTTATTGCTTTAGAGATTTCCAATAAAGGATGGAATCATTTATATTGTTTGAGCTAGCTTCCTGGTCGCTTCTATAAGACCGTGGTTTTCTCTTTTGTTTTCTCGAAAGTGTGTAATAATTGGTTGTGTACATCCTTGAATGTAGAACCGGATATTGTTATCCATTATCTAAAAATATACGTTATTGGATCATAGCAATATTTGTGCCGTGGAAAGTTAGTAGGGTGACGATGTCGATAGGTTGCATGAAGAGATTAAAAGGTAGTAGGTATGAACTACATAGATATATATTGATGCAGTTATTCTTAAAGGAAATATAAGATTGAAATACAACTATATACATTATTGGATCATAGCAATATTTTGAAAATGGCAATGATTCATAAGCAGAGATGTTGTTCCGCTCTAGCGGAGAAAGGCAAGCATACAGGGGCGAGAGGTTTTAGTGGATCAATGCAAGAAATAGACCAGGAGAATGGGGATGGCCAAAAAAACATATAATGGCATGTTAGTAGGTGTATGTGAACGTTGCTAAAAAACAAAGTAGGTGTATGTGAACTTAGTGGGGTGACGATCTGGATAGGCTGCATGAAGAAATCAAAAGTTACTAGGTATGTACTATATAGATATATAATAAGGATGCACTTATGCTTAAAGGAAACATAACATAGAAATTTAGCTATATACGTTATTGGATCATAGCAATATTTTGGAAATGGCAATGATTTTTCCGCTCTAGTGGTGAAAGGCAAGCATACAAGGGGCGAGCAATTTTAGTAGATAGGTGGAGGAATTAGATCAGGAGAATAGATGCATGAACAAACATATAGTGTCATGTTAGTGAGGTATATGTGAACTTAGTGGAGTGACGATGTGTATAGGCTCCATAAGAGATTAAAAGTTAATAGGTATGAACTAATAAATATATGAGAATGCAATTATTCTTAAAGGAAATATAAGATTGCAATACAGCTATATACGTTATTGGATCATAGCAATATTTCAAAAATGGCAATGATTCACAAGTGGAGATGCCTTTTCCACTCTAGTGGAGAAAGGCAAGCATACAGGGGCGAGAGAGATTTTAGTGGATCAATGCAAGAGTAGATTAGGAGAACTGATGCATGAACAAACATATAGTGGCATGTTAGTGGCCGGTGTATGTGATGTTATTGTGGTGATGATGTGGATAGGTTGCATGCAGAGATTGAAAGTTAGTAGGTATGAACTATATAGATATGTATTGATGTAGTTATTCATAAAGGAAATTTAAGATTCAAATAGGCGTTATTGGATCATAGCAATATTTTGAAAATGGCAATGATTCATAAGTGGAGACGATGCTCCGCTCTAGTGGAGAATGGCAAGCATACAAGGACGAGATATTTTAGTGGATTGATGTAGCATGTTAGTGGGCATATGTGAACTTTGTGAGGTGACAGTGATGACAGGTTGCATGAACAGATTAACAGTTAGTAGGTATGAGCTATACAGATATACAAGGATGCACTTATGCTTAAAGGAAACATAAGATTGAAATATAGCTACATTAGATTGAAATATAGCTATATATGTTATAGGATCATAGGCGGAGATGTTGTTCCGTTCTAGTGGAGGAAGGCAATCATACAGGGCGAGAGATTTTAGTAGACAGGTGCAAGAAATAGGGCAAGAGATTTTAGTAGACAGGTGCAAGAAATAGATCAGGGGAATGGATGCATGAACAAACATATAGTGGTATGTTAATGGGTGTATGTGAACATAGTGGTGACGATGTGGGTAGCAGCTGTTGCATGAAGAGATTAAAAGTTATAGTAGGAAGAAGTCCATTTTGGCCATCCAACTATCGCCTCGGTTTATGCGTTTGTTGGCGCTCGTTATTGCACCATTTTTAGTAATATGAACTTATATTGGTACTAATGACCACTTGGCACTTGGAATAACGTGATTTCCACACATGTATTTATTTTTGGGAGATGTGCGTTTCACGTTAGGATTTTGGGCCTTAATTGGACCAATATTGGAGAGAGCTATAGGCCCGTCCATGAAGAGCAATGAAGCCCATGGGCTTAGGAGGAGTCCTAGGCTTGTCCAAGACCTAAATTATGGAAGAAATAGAGTCCCAAGGGCATTTACGTCCATACAAGAAAAGGCAAAGATATCTCAAAATCAAGGCATTGCACAAAGATTGGAAAGTGCTCGGCTAGGCGCACCCAAAACCGAAATTCCACAGAGTTCTAGAGCCACCAAGAGAAGACTTGCGGCTAAAGGATAGGCGCGGCAGCCACCAAAAAGGGTGGGCCGACCGACCTATGACAAATGGAGCCAGCGGTCTAGCACCTTCAAGATCCCTCTCACCTTCCCATTTTACCTATGCATCCCCGGAGTATAAATAGACCCCTTGAACCCCACAACAATTCGAAGAGCTAAGGAGCGGAGGAGCTCGGGTGAAGCCAACAACAGAGCTACAGAGGAGCGAGTTGTCTAGGCTTCAGCCTAGCTGACGGGGTGGGAACCCTACAAGGAAGACCACGTCGGAGTTCTAAGAGCTAGGAATTGCCAAGATCAAGGTATGGCCTCGGTTGTGATCTTGCGGTTGTATTATAATTCATGGTGAAGCAATTTTGTTTCCGATTGTTCTAGCGATCAGAGTGCCTCCTTTTATGATCTTGTTCTCGTGTTATATTTAATTATCAGTCTATTAGTTAACGTATATTGCATTGGGTTTTCTTGTAATGATGGTGATTAGAGGTTCATACCCAACCTATCAACGTTTGCAACACGTTCTTTTTGGGCGTCCCCTTAGACCTCCCAGACCAAAGGAGAGTGTCGTGACAAGGCGTGATCTGTGTGTAAGACAGTGGTTTTTCGGGGTTAGACCGAGGTGACGATTTGGAGATACTTTACAATGAGATTCATAATGATTGCTTGACCGATTCATGCTTAGAACTACAACAGTGTGCTTAATTAAATATGCTCTATTATGTTATCTCGATGCTTTATCTTGCTATACCTTGTGCTAATTATTATATTAGTGTAGGTTTATTCAAGTTAATCACTAAACCATGCTAAATCAATGTTTAAACTCTATGCTAGTTAGATTAGTTCTTGGTTGCTAGTTTTACAAATTGATAAAGCTTGGGGGATACTTCTAAGGAAGAGCTACAATCGATTTGTACGCTTGTGATAAATTGGTGTACTTAAGAGTCGTCAACAGGGTTTGACCATCGAACCGGTATCTCTGATCACCATCAAACAATGAAAACCATTCACATTTGACCATCCGGCTGATTTGGTGGGTGGTTGCACTGATGTGGCTGACATGTTCTCAGGGGACCCACATGCCAGTCCTTTTTTTTGTCTTACATCCCTGATCTCCACTTACTATCTTAGTATCTTTCTTCTCCTTCCTCCTCTCATGGACGCCGGCTTCCTATGACGACCTGCGGTGTTCGCGCAGGATAGCTCGCCCCCCATGCCCATAAGATCGTGGCTCCTACATACGCGGCCGACACAGGGGAAGGTGGATTGCAGGCAGGGGTGCCACAAGGAAAAAAAAAAAAGGGACGGCAGGCTCGCAGAGCTCGCACCCCACACCACGATCTGGTGGAGGAGCTTGCTCCGTGCTCGCGCGGTTGTGGCACTGGCACAGGTGCGGCTTGTTGGGCTCGCCCATGGCCGACGTAGAGAAAAGGGAGGTTGTTTCTCTGTAGTCGAGAAGGCAAGCATACAACGCGAGAGATTTAAGTTGATGGATGCACGGAATAGATTAGGAGAACGGATGCATGAACAAACACTGGATGAAGAGATTAAAAGTTAGTAGGTATGAGCTATATATAGATATAAGATAAGTAGCAATTCGTACCACTGGGTAGGAGGCCATGTAGGAAACACCGCAGGCGTTGGTGCCCCTCTCCAACCTCATGTAACCATCCTCCCCCCAGGTTGGCCCCCACGTGTTCTTGAGCAGCCAATACTTGGTCCCGTTCGCTGTGCCGTACCCTACCACCGTCATCCCATGGTGGACGTCCGTGCCGCAGCTGTCACCGGTGAATATGCCGCCTGCGTACGAGCGGAAGTGTTCGCTGTCGAGGCCAACCGAGACCGGCTGGTTGGCAACGGCCGCTGCGAGAGCCGTCTCGTCGCCAGTACGCACATGCCGGTAGCCGCCGATCTTGACGGCCAGCTGGACGGACTGACAGACGCCCCGGGAGGCGTTGTACGGCCGGTAAGAGGCCTCGGTCGTGAGCCCATTGTTGATGACGTACTGGAAGGCCATGTCGGCGTTGCCTCCGTGGCAGCCCTTGTTGCCACCATTTGCGCTGCAGTCCACCAGCTGCTGCTCTGAAAGAGTGACCAGGTTTCCAGTAGCGATCTTGTGGAGTCCCTCGATGGCCGCTACCGCACTGAACGCCCAGCCACTACCTGTAAATTCTACAGCTCAGGGTACATGCTTTCAACAAGGATCTAGATGAATCAGAAGATATATATGTATGAGTAGATCAAGATATATTGCGTACGACAATGTCGTCCTTGGTCCTTGACGTGGGTGACAGCTCCTTTCCGCCTCCAATCAACTGCTTCTTGGGCCTCCGACACGTTTAAATTCTCGTACTTCAAAGGCGACAGCTTACGAGAACCAGACGGTGGCACAGGCATGAATCCGGTGTACCTCGCTGCAAACTCATCGCCGGTCATGTCGGCGAACTTGTTCGTCGCCAAGATGTACTTCTTGTCCCCGGCGGCGTTTGTCCTGTCAACAAAATCGGCGGTCGCCTTGAACACTTGGAACCGCTGTTCCTTCTCAGCCTCGTCCTTGTAGGTGCGGCCATGCTCAGCCATCCACTTCTCGTGCCTCGCCTTCATCATGGCCGCCTCGCCGTTGCTGCTGGCAGGTAGCACCCTCTCTGTAGCAGCGAGAGCGTAGGAGATGCGATGAGCCATGGCTAGGATGGCTAGCAGCATGAATGCCTTGTTGCCAAAGCGCGAGGCCATGCTTGAAGAAGGAACCTTGGTCCTTGTCTGAGCCTTCTCTGTAGTGTGACCTCGCACTTCATGTTCATGAGCTGGACGCCATAGGGGCGTTGCATGGACGGCCACCGCCGTGGACTTTAGGCAGGTCTTCGGTGCACAGGTCGTTAGGACATTAGCTGTACTGATACTGACATGGAGTATATGCTTAGCGTATGCGTCGGTTCCTGTTGGATTTTACCTGCCGACGATTGTAGCCCAGGTCTGTCATAATGTCACCGGCCAGTACATTTTTCTCCATAAACTGTTGCATAATCAGATGATCACTAACTCCTAAGGGCGTCCACAATGGTAATAGCTAGTGTTAGCTATTTAGTCTGCTGATGTGGAGGTGGGAGACAGAAATAAAGACTATTTTATATTGTTAGACTCACATGCTCATCTTATATTTTCTTGGGCTAGTGAAATAGTCTAACTATTTGTATGTAGCTAGTGACTACTCTCTCCTACATTTGTTGCCACGCCTTGACAAGTGCGGAGAACACCCCGGAGTAGATGAACTCATTGCAGATACATTGCAACTTTATATGGGACCAATCTACTTATTAACACACTACAACACTACACTATCTACTTCTGCGGCGATCGGATTGCACTTTTACCCAATTTGGGTAGCTGCATCTGTTGATGAGTGGTTATACAATGGCGGTCCTTATGAGCTAATTGTTCTACACTTCTTACTTGGTGTAGCTTGTTATATAGGTCGTGAGTGGGAACTTAGTTTCCGTCTGGGTATGCGTCGTTGGATTGTTGTTGCATATTCAGCTCCTGTTGCAGCTGCTACTGCTGTTTTCTTGATTTACCCTATTGGTCAAGGAAGTTTTTCTGATGCTACAGCCTTTAGAAATAATGCACATCACATCGATTTTTGCAACAGTAAATAGAACTAGCACAATCAAATGCAGGCGACGGTCGATCGATGCGCACAGAAGGAGAGCTTGTCCATAACGAAAACGCGTATGTTAAGTCGGTCAACCGATTAAACTATTTCTGTATAGGGGCAGCCGGGCCGTATTAGCAAGCGTGACTCTTAAAGACCACGTCTTTCTTTCCTGTCACATCTAGATAGCCAAATAGCTAATCATTGCGGACGCCCTAAGAATACACGCATGCAAACTCTATCCCTATGCATCAATTTGATAGACTGTACTGACTGTTCCATTCTTGAGATTGACAAAGTCCCCAAAGTGTCTCGTTCCTGACGAGCACGTCTCTAACCACTAATAGCTTCAGAAAAAATATCAAGCACCTGTTTTCTGGGCCGTATATCCATTTCAATCAGCGCAATGAGCTCTACGCAATGGTACACTTCAATTCTTCATCTAAAATACTTTTATTTGATGCAAAATTGAATATTCCTACAAAACTACTGAGGGCACAAAACTCGTGGAACTCGTTAGAATCGAACCTTACAACTAGACTTTACGATTTATTTTATATATCATTTGATGCAATATTTGATGGTTATATTTGGAGTATAATCATCGTCAACAGCTGGCCGGTTTAGAGCGAGCCTGTTTTCGTTAAAGAGCGAGGAGAAGGTAAACCCTCAAGTGTACCTCGATCGCCAGCTAATAACTTGGTGTCCGAGTCAAAAACCAGGGGAGGGTGGGCTGCTTCCTTAAATCACATGTAAAATACTATTTATTAGCTTTTAAATCACCTTTATTTTCTTAGCTTTAGCATTAATCTTCATTATTTAGCCCTCTCCGAGGAGCTTATCCGAGATCCGCCCCGGTTCAAAACGAATGGCGTTCCGGGCAATGCATGCAGAGTCACAGAAGGTAACGTCGTCATCAACGAGAATGTCGAGAAGAGAAAAGTCCATGTTTGAAGTTTGAAAAAGGTAACTGTTTAACTTTTGTTGTTTTTAGCCAAAAAAAAAAAAAAAAAAAATGTTCGATGGGCTGGGACTATGGCATGTGTGTGCTCACGCCAAAATAACTCACGTGCATTCTGTGTGTGTGCTCACGCCAAAATAACTCACGTGCATTCTGTTAAGAATCAGCTTCCCTCTCACACACACAAAGACACAACACAGAGTAGAGGAGTTAGAATCAGCTTCTCTCTCACACACACAAAGACACAAAGAACACACGGAGTTGAGGAGGAATGAAAGGGACCTCCAATTTATGCAGATTTTGAATCCTTTGACATCCTTCCTCCTCTCCGTTAATTTGCCCACTATTCAAAGTTTATTCAAAGTCTTTTTCATTAGATTTTGAAAGGCGTTGCTGGCGTTGACGCCGGAGGTGACTTCCTCGGCGGTGGACGCGGAGCCAAAGCCCGACGGGCCCGGTGCCCCAAAGCTCCATCCCCGACGACACTATGCCACCGCTGCTCAAACATTGAAAGTGCCCTCGCTAGCTGGACACTCGTAAGGATAGGGATGCATTGGATAGGAAGGGGGGAGGAAGCTAGCGCTGCAGCAGTGGAGACACTGGAGAGTGGTGTGTGGTGAGCCCCCTGTCGCCGACGACGACGTCCACGCGTAAGCCTGCTTGTTTTCTACCATGGGGACCACTAAGGCTGACACTACCCTCGGGCTTAGTCGGCCAGGCGTGCCAACGGAATCATGGGACGGGACGCGTACACGTACAAGCAAGGTTGAACAAGCGACTAGTGAACAGCGGCTAGGTTTCTGTATGTAACTCGCCGTTCACTGTGTCAATGGTCAATGGATGGAGACTATTTCGTTATATGGATGGATAGTAGACATAGCTATTATGCTAAGGAACTTAGAGCAATCATGTATATCGACTCAGTATATAGTTCATATGGACAGCTTTTGTGAAAGTGGACCATAGCTATTGTTGTTGTAAGCTTCTGCATAAGTGGAACATAGCTATTGTTGTTGTTATGATGTTTCACCCAACGAGTAGTTAAAGTAGGTCTCATCTATAGATTTCCAATGGACCGGCCCGGTACGGCCTGGCACGGCATCGGGCCGGATCGGGCCGGCCTGTACCGTGCCCCACCGAGCCTCTCGTGTCTCACTGGGCCGTGCCTTACCGGGCCTCGTGCCTGACTTCAAGCCCAGGAACGTCCTACGGGCTGCAAAACGTGCCGTGCCAGCCCGTGGAGGCCCGGTGAAAATGGCGTGCGGGCCGCCCGAGGACACGACGAAGCGCCAGCCGCCGGAGATGGCGTGGGCCGCCGCCCACCCGACCAACTCCCTTGGCACCGGATCGGCATCGCTCCCTTTGCTGCCCGCCGGGCGAGCTCCCGCGAGGGCTGGTTGATTCGGCGGCAGCGGCGCGCAGAGCGGCAAATGAGGAGGAGCGGCGGCGGAGGAGCAGCGGCGTCGCGAGGAAGGGGAAGGTCTCGTCACGGCCTCGTGGGGAGCGTTGCGAGGGAAGGGGAGCGGCGCGGCGCGTCGTGAGGGAAGGGAAGGGTGAAAGGTCCTAATGGCTAGAGGGGGGGTGAATAGCCT
The DNA here is from genome assembly GCA_015847255.1 of Hyparrhenia diplandra. Classification (NCBI taxonomy): domain Eukaryota; kingdom Viridiplantae; phylum Streptophyta; class Magnoliopsida; order Poales; family Poaceae; genus Hyparrhenia; species Hyparrhenia diplandra. The sequence goes on along the minus strand of JADLZK010000371.1, from coordinate 76,819 downwards.
ATTAAAAATTCCTTCAACAACACTAAGCCAAGTTATTAGCAAATAAGATGGCGAAGCAAATAAGCGGTGCTACGAACTTAACTATGCAAGCCACCTAGCAATTCTAGTGTTTCTAATATCTCTAATCACACACAAAGGCTAGGTTGCTAAGTTACTCCTAGGTGGACAAAAAATACTAACTAATTCTACCACTAGGAGCTAAACAAGACTACTTACACTACACAAGATAAGCTATGAAAGTAATGCTAGTGAGCTAGGATACAATACCACCGTTGTAGTGTCGAGGTTGTTGCCAATCACCAAGTCAATGAAATCTCCAACGAGCAAGCACACTTGACAAGATGATTTTTCCCCGAGGTTCGCGTGCTTGCCGGCACGTTACGTCCCCGTTGTGGCGACACACCAACTTGATGGTTGCTAAGCTAAATGGCCGGTGCCAATCCCACGGTGGGCGCTCAATCATACCAATCACAAGATGGGGTACACAAGACACGCTCAACTAGTGCTCCTTTCGCGAATCTCCCGCGGGGTAGGGAACGACCCCTCACAAGTACACCGGTGTGGCCTCGAACAACCTCCGGTCGAGCTCAACACCCAAACAAACTCCAAGCCGCTAGGGAACCGGGCAAATTCCTAAGAGTAACAAGAAACCCGCGGCTCCTCCGAAGAACAAGTGCCTCTAGATGCAACCACCAAGACCAATGCACTTCAATCTCATTCAATCTCACCAAAGATCGAAGTTAGTGGAAAGAGATGAGTGGAGGGGAGTTGCTTCAGCTCACAAGAGAGTAGGAGTGTTCAAATGTGCAAGAGAGAGCTCCCCAAACTGGCCAAACTAGTATTTATAGAACCACTCAAAATACTAGCCATTGGGAGCTTCGGAGTGCCACCCGAACACGCGTTGGGCGCGTCTGGCGCGGCCGACAGACGCAGCGTCGGCGTGTGGAAACCGGGGTTTCCACCGCCGCGCCGCCTAGTGACGTCGACGCGCGTGCGGCGCGATGGACTCGGTGTCCGGCGCCGGCGTCTGGCGGCCTCCCCGAAAACATGCTCTCAGTATAGCGTCGACGCGGCGTCGGCCGACGCGTCGGCGCGTCTTGCCCCGCGTCCGGCGCGTGGTGAAAACCGAGCCGAAGCACCCCGCACGCGCCCGCCAACCGGCGTCGACACTCGGTATGGTTTTGGGTGCGTCCGGCGCAGCCCTCCACCGACGCAGCGTCCGGCGGCGTGGTGAAAACCGAGCGGCGCACGCCGCTGCCCGAACGCGTCGGGCGGCGTCTGGCGCGGCCGACGGCCGCGTCCGACACTGCTCTAACAGCGAAGTCTTCAACCAAACTTCTCCACCATGCTACCCAACAAGTATACCAACTTGAGCACCACGGGTAGCATGTTTTCTCCAACAAACTTGCATCCGGCACAATAGAAAATAAGCATCCCATTTTCTCAAAAACGCCGCAAAAACACCTCCACCTTGCAAAAGTGCCAACACCACCAAGTGAACATCTCCAAGTGCAAGTGTGTTAGCATTTTCACAAACAGTTTCACAGGCGAAGTTAGTGCTCTCGATTCTAAATGCATATGCAAGTCAGGAGCGAATCTAGAGGCACTACCAATTCGAGTTAGCCGATGATTTCCCCTCTTGATAGTCGGCTATCTATCCTAAGTGTGGTCACACTCGCTAAGTGTCTTGACCACCGAAAGAAAACCCTATAAGCAAACCTTTGCCTTGACCACCGGGTTCCTTTCCATCTCCACACCATGAGCTCGATGATCCACCATGTCCATCCATCGTCCATGTCCATGATCATGAGACTTCATGTTACCAACGCTATCCTTTCTTATAAGCACACTTAGAAGCAAAGGATTAGCAACATATGGTGTCATCAATTGTCAAAACCAAACATGAGATTACAAAGGGGAGCTGTGCGGCTGTGCGGGACTGCGGGGTGGAGAGTTAGGGTTAGAAAGGGAAATGTGGTTGCACAGTCACTGATTGGCAACTTGGGCTGGGAATGAGAACAGCACAGATAGTGCTTTTTTTATTTGGCCATCCCAGTTTGAGGCCCGTTGAGGCCCGTTGCTTATTCACCGGGTTGTGCCCGTGCCCCGCGCCTCGGGCCAGCCAGCCCGGCACGTTGCCTCTAGGCGAGCCGTGCTTGGGCCAGCCAAAAACGCCGTGCTTCGGGCGGGCCAAAAACGACGTGCCGGCCCGGCCCTTCGGGCCGCGGGCGGCATGGAAATCTATAGTCTCATCTGAGATGGAAAAAATGCCTATCTCAATCCCGTGCAAGATCAAGAAAGAGAGAAACTAGTACGAAAAAACAACATTTTTAATTCTTGATATAAGCTTATGATACATTTTGCTATGTACTGCTCTATAGACTGTTCTCATAGTGTTTGCTAGGTGGTAAATATTATTTTCGCTATAGAATACTTTTGAGTACCATTATGGTTGCTCTTAGGGCCCATAAAAGTAAAACAAATTACATAAAAGTTAGCTGCTGAATTCTAATTCTAAAAATACATGAAAATTTTATAAATAAAAATGCACTTTAAAATTTTCTAGAATTTTTATGAACCAAGAATAATCCAAATACAGCCCACTTTAATATCTTTGCACTTAAAAAGGATAAGTAGACCAGTTGACAAGAAAACAAGAATGCCAGTTGGATTTTAATTTCGAGAAAGTTGTATTGACATCACTTAAATCACATAAAAACTATTTTTCAATAAATTTTTGTATTCTTGATTTTCCTTTTGCAGACATGCCATGGAATGTATTCTTATACTATGTGTGCCTACGTTAAAAGTTATATCTGTCTATTATTAGAAGCCTACGTCACCACATCAACGTCGGATGTTATCGACACTCCGTTCCAAATTTTAGCTCACTTTGGCTTTTTAGATACATTGATTTTGCTATGCGTCTAGTTATACACTATGTCTAGATACAAAGTAAAAAAAATGGATCTAAAAAACCAAAGTGAACTACAATTTGAAACGAAGGGAGTAGTTGTTAATTTTGAACTGCTAATTTTTAGTAAGATGATGTTTGGATCTAAGTTGATTAGATAGTGAGTTGAAGGCATACATATACAAAAAATTGTAGCACAGATACAAATACAAAACAAACAAAAAGCTTTGAAGAGAACATCATGTAGTGTGCTCTATTTGTAAGTCATCACCAGACGAGGCGGTGGACTTTAATCGTGAATAATTAGTTCGAGAATTATGGCTTACCACGGTTGCCCCATGGTGATATCTCTGTAAGGGTGAGGGATTATGAGCCCGTGCGTCCCATCTCACGTAAGCCGTGTGGTATTATTATTATTAGTAAATTAGTAGAAATAGAAATATTCACAAATATCTGATGCACGGATGACGCAGACTTGGCTCAACAATAAAACTTCCCTAGGCCGAGCCATAAGTCTTGTCGCGTGCCGCTTACTCCTTGGGCCTTGGGCCGTCGGCTGCATGTTCTCCTACGCCTTAAGTTGCGTTACCCGTTGCGCGAATTGGCTTGCAGTTCAATGGTAGGACGGTCCAGTGAGACGCTACCCACCAGGGTTCAAATCGTGGTGCTCGCACCTTTTCCTGGGTGTTTTCAGGATTTTCCGACGTTATGCATTATAAGTGGTAAGCGACGTTCCCGTCGATGACGAGGCGCCCATGGTGACTTCGGAAATCTCTAGACCTATCGGTGCTCCTTCGGAGGTGCTCATATAGATAGAGTTTGCATACATGCGTTCGTAGGAGTGAGTGTATGTGCGTGTTGTGATCGTGTGCGTTGTACTGTGTAATTCTTAAAAAAAAAAAAGTGCGTTACGTTGCGCCACGGCCGCTGCTGGTATGCTCCGGACGTGAGTAGTGCGGCCACAAGCCAATTTTTTTTCACGGTAAAAGCAGGCACGTGACGTCGAAAGGAATTTCGTACCTCCTCATCCGTGTATCTGATTGCAAAAATAAAAGGCATCAACGCCTGCCCTAGCCAGTCAAACGTTGACTTGACACAGGTTGTTGCATTGCATCGCCTTTTGGTCGGTGAGGATATCTATGCTACTCGTGACTCCGGGGTTAGATTACATCGGTCCTATGCTCTCGCGTCCCATGGATATGATGCATCCGGACATACCTCAGTTTATTTTATTATACTTCATATTTGGTTTTTATTCTAAGTTAAGCATGCACCTTTGTTAAAAATCCTTGACCAACCGTAACATGTGATTTATACGTCATATATGTTTAGATATAAATCACATAAAAAGTAATTTGAAATTAATGAAGTGTTAGATTGTTGTTTCACATTTGAGAACATGTCATGGCATATGCATTTCATTTGAAGGTGTTGAAATTGTTGATTCAAGACGTCACTTATTTATGACCAAAACATTTTACACCGATACTCAATTTGTGATGCTTAATTAGTGTTGAACCCCCCTCCCCCACCCCCCCCCCCCCCCCCACACACACACACACACATTTAAATTTGAAATGAAAATTTCTCTGTGATACATAAAAATGTAAACGATAACAACAACATCTTTGTAACACATATTATATACAAACACAAATACAAAAGAAAAACAAAAATGAAGGAAAAAGCTAAGCACATATCATGTAGTGTGCTCCATTTGCAACTAAGTGATGGAGCGACCCGAATAATCCTGTTGCAAGAATATATTTCAATAATGATGGCTTACTACAATTGCCTCGTGGTGATACATCCGTGACAGTGAGTAATTATAAGTCATGATTCCTACGTCAACTAAGCCGTGTGGTATTATTATTATGCAGTAAATTAGTTATAAACTACTCTCACACCTCCCACAACCCTCCACTATAATAACAATGCTTTGATATTAAGGAGGCCCTAACGAAAGCCTGTCATGGGGGCGTAGTCGCATGTACCATAACGCAGTCAAAGGTCATCCACACCGAGGTTTCGTGTGAAAGAATAAGGCAACAAATAAGCAGGGAAAGCAACACTGTGTCAATTTTTTAAAAGTATATAGCATGGCAAACGGAAAAAAAAGAAAGGAAAAGAAGAAAAAAAGGCTAAGGGTATTATAGATATTTCACCATTTTATCTACCAAACAATTTCATATACACTAGCCAAAACCTACTCCATTGAAATAGAGGTGTAGTATACCTCGAAAGCTGGATCAACAGCACCTCTGCCAAAAACTAAAAAGTCCAATATTTGATTTACTAAAAAAAAAATAACAATCAAGAAAATGCAAAGCACAAAACTAATAGGTGAACCACATCACAACAATCCAATCTCGAAGGGAGGTCCATGAATTGTTTACTTGTTAATTATTATGGGAGATCATTGAGGATGTTGCACAGTGTCCTGTGAGGAATGAGACGAGATTCAGTGGAAGTGAACCTCACATGGTAAATATACAACAAAGAGTGTGTGTAGTGTGTGTACCAAATTGGTCAGTCTCTCGCCGTTCTCTTAAAAACTCACCACAAATATCTTGTCGTCCTTAGAAAAAATGAAAAGCATGTCTTGTGACCTTGCCCTTTCGCTGTTTTGTCATGCACCATAAACAGGATAGCGGCTCATGCGGAAAGCCAAAAGTTCAGTTAGCTGGTGACTGCCGTTTTCACCTTTATCCTAAGAAGAAATGACTTCTTTGACAGGCTGAAATTGTCTAAAGCTTGTGCGGATGGTGGTCTGGACCTGGTACTCGATCCGCACTATCACACAGTTATGTTTCATGTTCATGGCATATGACAATACAGCTTTCTGTTTTCTACTCAATTATTATATGCCACATCACGAAATATAGTATGTGGCATCCAATCTTTTCAAAATTCTGTGGTCTTATTAGACCACTCTCGACCCAAAAATTACATGGTTTCTATCTATATAAAATTGATCAAACTTTGCATATTTTCACTTAGGACAAACTTAGATCAACTAATTAAATGGTGATGTGCACATTAAAATTAAAGAAGATACAGAGAGGGATGATGAAAAACGATACTGCTAGGTAACGGCAGTACTCAATTCTTATGGGCCACTGTTAAGAAATCAGTAGTTTGCACACACACAAGAACACAGGCAAATGAACACATAATGGAGAGGAAGTGAAATTTCTGCTCTATTGCTTCTTTCTTGCTGCTTTTCAAAGGTGAAAATAGCCTCCTACTTATAGGGGAGAAGTCTGAGATGAATACATATTTTGCAGTGTGAACTCTCTGAATTTCTCAACTGTCATTAATTTGGACACTTTTCAGAGTCATTTGTTCATTCTACTTTTGGCTCCAGTTTTACAACAACCACAAATCACACTTTTGACTCCAGGTTTACAACAACCACAAAGCATTATGCTTTCTCTGAACTAATTGGTTTGCATGATGCGGTACCTGGTTATCTCTTCCGCTACATCCATGAGTCTTCTGAACTGTTAGTAGCCCTACGAAAAGAATTTTTCTGCTAGGTTTGAAAACTGTTAAAATTGCTGAACCAGGCTTTTAGGAATGAAAAATACATAAAACACCTTGGTGATTCTCACAGACACAGAACGGTGTTGAGTCAGCGTTCAGTATAAATTGAGGAAAGGTACTCTGTTACCTCGCAGCCGTCTGCTCCTTGCCATTTGCTTCCTTCTATCGGTTTTCAGCTTTGCGCCAAGCCTCCATTGGACTTCTTCGAGTGCTGCAGAGTGGTAAGAGCATCTTATTATGCCCTTGTTCATCCCATATCTGTCTGGCTTTCATATTTTCTCCATAACATGTAACACAGCTTATGCAAAAATGTTTGTTTGCTTAAATAAACTAGTAACCAGAGTTTCTAATGGTGCACAGAAATAAAGCTTTACGTTATAGATTTCTCTACTCCAGGTACTTTTGCCAAAAAAAATATCTGAAACTGCTTTTTGTTCTGAAATGTGCATATAATCAAGATCGAAACTTGAGACTTGACCAAGTGATCAGACATAACCATGCTGCTTCTTCCTACAATTGGACGGGTCCTCCTGGTGCTCATGGCGTTCTGCACACAAGTTGTCGCCTGCTCCTTCAGTGGAAACTACACGGATAAGGTATCACTCTTGGAATTCAAGAACACCATCAGTGATCCACGACAAGCGTTGATATCTTGGAATGATAGCACACACTTCTGCAGTTGGGAAGGTGTCCAGTGTAGTGTAAAGCACCCACTTCGGGTCACTTCACTTCGTCTTATCAATCAAGGTTTGTTTGGTCCAATATCTCCTTCACTTGGAAACTTGACATTCCTAAAAGTCCTAATACTATCGGCCAATTCATTCTTGGGTGAAATCCCTCCATCCCTTGGTCATCTGCATCGCCTCCAGATCCTTAATTTAAGTAATAACACGCTTCAAGGAATAATACCCAGTCTTTCAAATTGTTCAAGTCTCAAGGAGCTGTTCTTGGTGAGGAATCAGCTAGCTGGACAGATTCCTGAAGATTTGCCTTTTGGCCTTCAAAAGCTGTCACTTGCCATTAATAACCTTACTGGAAACATTCCCTCTTCTCTTGCCAATATCACAACGCTGAATGCACTTAATTGTGTGCGTAATAACATTCAGGGAAACATCCCAAATGAGTTCACAAAATTGTCATCGCTGCAAATCCTGTACGTTGGCTCCAATAAGTTGTCAGGTCAATTTCCGCATTCTGTCTTGAATCTTTCCAATCTACTTAATTTTAGCATCGCTAACAATGATTTTAGTGGAGAGGTACCACCCAATATAGGCAATTATTTACCCAATCTCCAAATGCTACAAATAGATGTCAACTTCTTTCATGGTCATATACCATCTTCATTGACAAACGCCTCCAAGTTAACTGAAATTGACATATCATGAAATAGTTTCAGTGGTGTAGTGCCTGGTTCTATTGGTGAACTTTCTCAACTAAGTTGGCTTAACCTCGAGATGAATAAACTCCAAGCAAAAAAAAAAAAAGCAAGATTTGGAGTTCATAAAGAACTTATCTAATTGCACTGAGCTACAGATGTTCTCGGCGGTAAACAATCGTCTAGAAGGCAATTTGCAAATGTCATTAAGAAACCTTTCCAGTGAGCTCCAGTATCTACACTTGTCAGGAAACCAACTATCAGGGGATTTTCCTTCCAGTATAGCAAACCTTGGTAACTTGTTTGTTGTACAACTGGGAAGGAATCAATTCACAGGTGTGGTTCCGGCATGGCTTGGGGCTATGAAAAATCTGCAGAAACTGTCAATAGGCAACAATTTCTTCACAGGGATCGCTCCACCATCCCTTTCAAATCTGTCTCAACTAGTAGAGCTGTATCTACACTCGAACCAATTGAAGGGGCACATACCCCAAAGCTTGAGCAACCTTCAGATGCTTGAAATACTAAACATTTCCAACAACAGTCTTGATGGCAGCATACCAAAGGAGCTCTTCAACATTCCAACATTAATGGAGATTGGCTTTTCTTTCAACAACCTAGATGGAGAAATTCCAAGAACTTTGGGTAACTGCGAAAGTTTGATAGATATTGAACTGGACCACAATATTTTCAATGGCAGCATCCCAACTTCATTAGGCACTATAAGTAGCCTACAAGTTCTCAACTTGTCACACAATAACTTGACTGGATCAATACCAGTGTCTCTTGGAAGCCTACAACTTCTTCAGCTACTTGATTTGTCATTCAATCACCTAGAGGGTGAGGTCCCAACAAAAGGGATCTTCAATAATGTAACAGGTGTGCTGATTGATGGAAACTCAGGACTTTGTGGTTGGGAACCAAAGATGCACCTACTCGCATGTCCTATCACGCCTTTGGGTTCAAGAAAGCACAAGCATTCCATTGTGCAAAAGTTGGTGATCATTTTAACCAGCATTGTGTCACTTGCCATAGTCATAAGTGTGTTGTTGCTTTGGAGAGGTAAACATAAGAGAAAATCTCTATCCTTGCCATTAGTTAATAACCAATTTCCCAAACCCAAAGTTTCATACAACGATTTTGCAAGAGCAACTGATTGATTCTCCACATCAAAGTTAATTGGGAAAGGAAGATATTCTTCTGTATATCAAGGAGAACTGTCCCAAGATAGAATTGTGGTTGCTGTCAAAGTTTTCAGCCTGAACATGAGGGGAGCACAGAAGAGTTTCATTGCAGAGTGTAATGCTCTAAGAACTGTGCGCCATCGAAATCTAGTTCCAATCTTAACAGCATGCTCAAGTATTGATTCCAGGGGAAATGATTTCAAAGCTTTAGTCTACAAGTTCATGCAACGAGGGGATTTGCATGCATTGTTATACTTCACTCGAGGCGATGCAAACACTTCAACTCCTAGCTCCATTACTCTGGCTCAAAGGTTAAACATTGTGACAGATGTTGCAGATGCATTGGAATACCTCCACCATAACAACCAGGGAACCATTGTTCATTGTGATCTGAAGCCTAGCAATATTCTTTTGGGCGACAATATGACAGCACATATTGGACACTTTGGTCTTGCAAGATTCAAGGTTGGCTCAGGAACACCATACTCTGGTGACTCAATCTCGACTTCTTCAGTTGCTATAAAGGGAACAATTGGATACATCGCCCCAGGTAACTCATACTTATACTACCCATTTAGTCTCATGTACTGTTATCTTTGAACTAAACAATTCTATTATGCATCTACAGAGTGCGCGGGAGGAGGCGAAGTTTCCAGTGCTGGAGACGTTTACAGCTTTGGGATTGTTCTGCTTGAGATATTTCTGCAGAAGAGGCCTACTGACGATATGTTCAAAGATGGGGTCAATATTGCAAGATTTGTTGAGATGAACTTCCCTGACAGGATTGCACAGATAGTAGATCCTGAACTACTTGAAGAGCGCGATGCTGTATCGCAACAGACTTCATCAACCATGACGCAGAGAAGATTGGAATGTTTAATTTCAGTGCTAAGCAATGGACTTCGCTGTGCTAATCCATCCCCAAATGAGCGCATGGACATGCAGGAGGTGGCTGCAAGGCTGCACGCAATCAAGGATGCGTATCTGAATGCAAACTGATGAGGTATGTAGCACTGCACTAACCAGTTCATTCGTTAACAATTTTATATATTATATTGTGTAATTTGTACCTTTTCTATGCCCTTTTATTTGTCTTGCAGGCTGTAACTTTATTCCTACCGTTGAAGAAATATAGCAGCTCTAGAGCATATATAAAAAAAGGTCTTCCTAAACAAATAAGCTGCAATGTTATGAGGAGGCTTTCTCTGCAGAAGATTCCTGGCAGTAATATTATCAGCCGGAGAGCCTCGTGGCCCGACCGCAAAATCAGGCTTGCTAACATGAAATGCAAGTGTGGAACATAGCCTACGTTTTCTATATTATTTACTCTCTCTCCGTTTTTAATGTATTTGGTTTTTCACTAAGTCAAACATTATAATATTATGACATGAAACTATGTGTTTTTTTTTTAAATCAATGATCAAAGATACACACATTTGACTTAGGACAAACTAAATGCGACAATAAAAAACGAAGAGAGTACTGGGTCAGATTTTGAAAATGCCAGTACATGCTTTTGGTTTCTGATATTGTTTCCACACGTAATTTATTTTTATGCATATATGCAGATTCAAGTGAGTTCTTCATTGGTAATTTGAGTAACAAAGAACCAATGGCTATCTTTTTCTTACTGTTACTAATTAAAGGTCCCAGTGTTGTCTTTACGTTAATCCTCATGGGATGCGCAAAAAAGACAAATTCTAAAGGTTGTCAAAATATTCAGAAACATCACGTCTCTTTAACTTTATATACCTAATCGTCATAAACAAAAATTTGAAAGCAAACAAACAAATAAGAGAAAAAAAAGCTTGGAAGAGCACATCATGTAGCGTGCTCTGTTTGCAAGTTGTCACCAGGAGAGCGGCGGGACTTAGACCGACATGAAGAATACTTTGAGGATGATGGCTTACAGCGATTGCCACGCGGTGATACATGTGCACGGTGAGGAATAATAAGCCAGTGAGCCCCACCCACATCACATAAGCCGTGTGGTATTACTACTAGTAAATTAGCTGAAAATAATAAAAAGGAACAAAAATTCAGGGGCAGCCAGGATACCGCAAACTGTGGGAAAACACAAAGCTCAGTGTGTAGAAATCACCTCAAGGACTACGAAGTCCAAATGATTGTATTCCCAGCTGTGAAGAAACAGGCAATGAGAATGCTGTACGTGCACAGGCCGGGCTGGACGCTCCTTGTTGGAGCAGTAGGCACGGGCCATCCGGTTGACGAGAGAGACGCCGAGCTCGGAGGCTGAATGGCACCGATAGAGCTAGAGACACGACATTAAGCAGGCCGTTGAAAGTACCAACCGAGGTGGTGGGCATGGCGTGGAGCAGCAATTCATCGAACAGCTTGAGCGCGTCATCGACGCCAAGGCTTCCCGACCTTACACGGTCCGCGATGACGCGCTCCGGCTCCGAGCACCGGTCACGGGCGACGCTCGCGTGGCGCGACATGCCGACGGGTGGCCGGTGCGCGCGCGGCTACTGGCCAGGCACGGACGGCGCTGCGGGTTGGTCGCCGGGCGGAGGTGGCGCCGTGGTGGCCGTAGGGGTGGGCGTGGGGCGACGGGCACTTCGAGACTGCTCGACACGGCCCACGAACCTGGCTTCCAACTCCTGGACCAGTTGGGCCTTGCTCCCGGCCCACGTAACGAGCCAGGCCCATACTGCGATATATTTTGCTTTCGGTCCGTGAAAAAAAATGAAAAAAGACGAGACAAATAAAGAGGAACCCCCAATTCCTCCGGTCTCGAACCCGATTGCCACGGGCGCCGGCGCCACCGCCGCCACATCACTCCGGCGAACGACGACCTCGTGGGCACGGCTTCTACAGAGCGACGGGCCCTCCGACGGCAACCGCCTCTCCTCTACGTGCGACCAAGGTATTGATCTCAACCCGCCTTTGCCTTTCTCCCGAGTTGGGATTCGTTTTAGGGTGTGTGCGATTCGTTCGCTAGGGTTTAGGAGGAGGAGGAGGATGTGGCGGCGGTAGGTGTTGGAGTGGTGAGGCCGGGTTCCGGGGCGGGAATTCGACGGATTTAGGTGCACGTGGTGCCGACCTCGTTAGCCGGCGAGAGCATGGGGAAGGAACGGCCTCGGGTGCGTCCGCTTGCTGGCGACCGTGGGGGCGGCCCCGGCCTGGCCCCAATCGAATCGGGGGAGCAATAGCTCAGGGCGGCGCGCGCCTGATCGAACGCAGCATTGTCACCTGCTGTTTCTTCAGTTTGGCTTGCTGGTTAATCCAGTCCAACTAGAACATTCATCCTACCTTGACCATTAGGATAAGAGAAATTAGGCCCCGTTTGGATGTCGAGAAGTAGACAGAATCAGAATCATAGCCTGTTTGACTCGGTTTATATTAAAACTAAAATAGAACTCCAATCAATTCTAGTGAAGCCGATTCCTGGACTGAAAAATGGAAATGAGATTCACACATCTACAGATATCAAGGCACTTTGCATCACTCCAATATGATCCTGCCTGTTGTTGTGCTCATCACCATTGTTGTTAGGCAATCGTGACACTCACCAGAGTAGACATAGCACTGTTGAGCTAGTCTGAAGTCTGCACCAGGATACTAGAAAGAGATTCCAATTCTGGAGAACCAATCGGGCCGTAAGGGTTAATTTTGCACTTACAAAAAAACACCTTTCTGAGATATACCATTACTGTTTGGCTATCTGGAAACTTGGCATTACAGTTCCCACCCTATTTGTATGCCTGATCTGGCCTTAGTTAGACCCATCTGCAGGTCTGTGTACTTCTGTATGTCCAGTTTTACCCTGGGCCTTTGCTATGGTTTGCCATTGCCGCCACCATCAGCCATCTGCCGCCGCTGCCTCCTCCACTCGGCTTTTGGCCGTTGGCGTCTATCCTGCATTGCAGCCAGCGCCGCTTCTTGCCTCTGCTCACTGCAGCCCACGTCTTGGCTCTACTCGCAGCCGGCTGTGGCATCGCACAACTATGGCTTTCAGCGCCTCCAACTTCAAGATCAACACCTCAAGAACTATTCTGCAGTTTGGGTAAACATACTTGATAGGCTGATGTTCAGGACAAACAAGCAACTTCCTGGTGCTGTGTTGCAAGTACAAGCACGTGTCCTAGAGAGACTTAGAGTAAGGAAGGCATATATCTTAGTTCATTCGTCTACAGGCCATCCATCTCATTAGATGAAAGCTAGTGATGTTTATGTTGTGAGCAAGTGGAGGCTGATAGCAGTTTAGCTTAAAGCACCCTTTCCACTCATGATGATGTTCTGATGTCTGAATTTCAGTTGGAATTGCATGCATCCTGCTATTCCAGAACCGTAATAAGATGCTATGAGCTAATAGTGCAAATAAAACTTGGTTAAATTAAAACGCAAAAAGCACTGTTGTGATGCAGATAAAAATGCACCACATAATACTGACCTGAATGGCTCAATCATTGGCCAGAGCCTGGTGAACGGCCTCAGCAGCGCCACTTGCTGCCGACTGTGGGGGCGGCCCCAATCGAATTAGGGGTAATAGCTTAGGGCAGCACATGCCAGATTGAATGTGGCATTACCATCTGCTAAAACTAATTTTCAGTTTCGATTGCACGCAGCACTGCTATCTAATGAAACTAATCTTCAGTTTGGCTTGCTGCGTCAGTCCAATGTAGTAGTAGCAAAGTAGCAAACTAGCAACCAATATTGTGATTGAGCATGGCACCTGGCATAGCGCTGCCACAGCCCTTTGCTGAAAGTAATTTTCATTTTATTTTGTTTGTTGCACCCGTCTAATGTTACTGTATTAGCAAGCGATAGCCATTATTGTATTGTTGCTGACACAATTTCTTGGTTTCAGATTAGCGCAGTTGGCAATGAAGACCGATAGTCATGAGACAAACATGACACACAAGGTAAATTTAAAACTATTGTCTGTATTGTTTGGATAACAAATTAGTCTTCAATCTAACATCATTTTTTGACTAGTAAGTCAGTGTTTAATCCCATATTACTGGATTGTGCAGGTGAAGGCCATTGCCAATGAGAGGATGAAGCACTACAAGATCATTTGTTTTCTTGGCGTGGCTTTGATCACGTGGGTTGACAAGGGAGTTCTACTCAGTCGACTAAATGAGCACAGCAACATAGCTACCCAGATTTGCATCATCTATTTCACCGTCGCTCTGGTCTCCATGTTACTGGGTGTGACGGCGTCTTTATTTCCCGACACTTCTCTTTATGCCAAGCAAGTCGCAAGTAATGGAGCACTGCAAGCTTTTCTGATTTTAAACACAGTTTTACACTTGCATAACATGGAAATGTATCCACAGTTTTTCCATCTAGTAGTATCGTATGTGGTGATTTCTCTAGTTTTGTGTATCTATTGGGTAATGTAAGTTTTGAAGATATCTTAGTTTTATGTCGCTTGGTTAGAAACTATATGGAGCTAAAGAGTTTTGTCACACTTTCTTCAATGAATTAGGAAGAATTTGGAATGTTTGGAAGAATTTGGAATGGTTTGCTGTTACAATAAACTTCGGCCTCTGATGAATTTTAGTTTGTTGTTGCATTGTGTGATTTATGCCTTTCTAAGATTGAATTTTAGTTTGTTGTTGCATTGTGTGATTTATGCATTTCCTAAGTATTGCATTACTACCAAACTTATGACCCATTTGGTCCTTGTGCTATGTAATTGCACGAGGTATATTGTATCAAACAAGCAAAGACAGACACACATAAATAATCTAACAAGTGAATAAAAATAGTGGGTTTAAGAATTTAACAAAGTTTCTAGATCACAATAGATGTGAACTCTGAGAGAAGAAACCTACTCTTTCTAAAAGATGAACATCTATGATTTAGTTTCTTCTGTAATTCCAAATTCACGGGGTGCTCATTTGAACCGTGAGCCATGAGGGTGGTGATCCGGAATGGCGCCTCCATGGACGCGGCGCAGGGCTCCAACTCTATGCAACCTGAGCCATGGTGGGCGCTACAGGACAAGCTTATGGGAGAAGGCACTGGTATCTCGTCTCACATCCGTCCCCACACACTCTTATCTCATCCTTGCCAAATCCTAGCATTGGGCGAGTTACCAAATCACACAAACAAAAACCAAAAATCTGGTTACAAATCCAACGAACATCTTTACTTTGAACATTGTATATTGATGATCAAATAATATTGCTGAAGAGATTAGGCTACATATTACAACTCCTTAAGATTTATTGCAGTAGTACATTTACATTGTCAACTTTGACGGGTGCCTGGCTTCTAAAAGATTATAATAACCTTATGGCAATAGCTGGACAGCTGCAATTTTAGGGATCTTCTCACGGAGCTTCTGAGTCAACGCGACTCTGACAGTCATCACACCAGCAGCTGGGCCTGTAAGCCTAACCTTGACAATAGGCTCCTCGATTGCAACAAACTCAAGCTCGCCGCCTCCTGTGCCAGCAAGGTATGGCCTAATCTCGTCAAGTACCTGATATTGGAGAAAACATGTTATTGATGTTCAGTTTCTATCTCAATGCCCTTAAAAAAGTACTGGTCCATGAAAGGATGGAAATTATACGTCTTCAAGGCTAGTTTTCAAAGATTAAGCATAGCTGCATAAGAGCAAGATAGCAGCAGTCTCATTTGCTTGTTGGTCACCATATCTTATTTACTGCTTTGATCTTTACATATAGGAAGTAAAGTTGGAAAATCACAAAAACTATATCAGCAGGCAGAATTTCCTATTAACGATAGCATGATTAACATCACTTCCTATATCAGTCAAAAAGGGTTGCATGGTGCACCCCTGTAGCACAGGTGACAGCTGAAAGGATGTTACCTCTCATACTGAACAATTCATAAGGATGAAAAAGCTAAATTGTTAGCCATAACATCAATGTATCAGAGTGTGTATAGGCAGGGGCACAAAAGCTAGTTGTTATGATACAAGGACAAAAGCTCTAAAGTTCATAGAATGGAAATCAGCCAAAGAAACAGAGCTTCCACCAAACAAATAACCAGAAAAATGACACTGCATGAGTGCAACTACACTGTAAAGTCCTGACCTGCTCCTACGAACAAAAACTGACCATTGCAATACACTTTCCGCAATCTAATAGGTAAAGATGAATGAAGCCTACAAACTGGCACAGAAGATGGATCTTAAATGTAAAATAACTGACAATAACATCATTATGCAGTAAAGGCACTGTAGAAATAAATAAGCACAACTCATCAGAAAACTCTGAATTTATTTCAAAGTATACTTGTTTCAGAAGAATTTGATCTTAATCAAGGAAAATCCATTCCAACTAGTCAGCATGCAATGCAACAAAAAAAATCCTGGTTTACTCCAGTATTCCATATGAATCAAGTGAACTTTACTAATGGAAATATTTAGCCAACAATAGAACATTTACCTTTTCAATGTTCTCTTGGTTCAACTCAAGGCCAGTCTCCTCATCAGCGATGGGCTCAACTGCAACAATCTCCGGTATTTTCTCCATCAAGCGCCGTTCAATACCCATCTTCATCGTCGTTACTGAAGCTGGGCATGACCCACATGCTCCTTGCAGCTTTAACCTTACCACGTTCCCGTCAATCTCATGCAACGCAACATTGCCTCCGTCTGCCATAAGATACGGCCTTACTTCATCCAAAACCAACTCAACATTTTCAGCAGTCAATGGCAGCTCGATCGCAGGGTCTGGGTTGGCAACAGCTTGAACCACTGCTAGACCAGGACGTAGTTAGAGTTGCAGTTACACAAAAAGTTACGTCTTTTTTGACCGAAAAAACAGTTACATCTTCATCAATTAAGATGGAAAATACAAGCAAATAGTCCGAATTGCGTAATGCCCCAATCCCTAACCTTAATCACTGTAGGAGATGCTCCAGGTCGTACCAAAACAGTTAACTTTCTACTCCTATATGCTTAGATGATAATCGCAACACAGCGTGGACAGGAGGGAACTATGCTCCCAAGACAAGAAGGTATCATATATTCCTACAGAACATACTGGATAGGTGTGTGCAAGGTGTATTTTATCGTTTTGTTAATGTTGTCAGCTAGTCACTGCATAATTACAAAGCATACCACACACCAGCAACATCTTGCAACTACACTTTAGCGCCATGTGTCACTATATCGAAAGATTAGTCATCTTGGAAATGCTATCCTTTAGCCAAGAACCTAAGCAAACAATCACTATTATGTGGCAATAGTTAGCTGGTCTTCACTCCTAACACCTGAACGTGGGGTTTAAACAACAAAGTTTGTGATTCTTCATTTTTAGCAGAGTATGATTCCAGGGTTACTATGCCATCATAGTTCCACAACAAACGGCAAGATAATTCTTCATCTACAAAATACCGCACCAATCGTTGAGACAGCTCCATATACTAGCAATCCAATCCATACAATAAATTAAGCTTGAGAGAGTTTTCTACCAATCGATAAAATCCCCAACAAAGATGGAGAGAAAAAGAACCGGGCGGGTATAACGAGCTACGAGCCAAGAAAGAACTGACCTTGCCGCTGCCGCCGCCGACGACGACCCAGGGGCACGGAGGCGGCAACAAGCCTGGGCGCGGAAGAAGCCTGCACGGCCGTCGACGCAACCCCCACCTGCGCACCGAGTCGAGAGAGAACCCATCAGCCGGACCGAGGCAGGCAAGAAAGCGCCGCCCATCGAGACGGGCCACGGCGGGGAACGGATCGAACCCCTAGCTTACCCTGAAGGGGAAGACGACGAGGAGGTGGAGGTGGACGTCGATGGGCCCGGCGCCCACGCCACGGCCGCCGCCGCCGCCGTCTGCATCGCTGGAGAAGAGAAGAGAAGCGCGGTGTGAATTGTTGTCGCGCGCGGTTGGTTCTTGGTTCTTGGGTGGAGTCGTCCGGGGAAGAGGAAGATTCGGTGTGGGTGAGAATCCTGGAGCTCGTCTTTGTGGCTGGAGGAGGTACGTAGGAGCAGAGAAAAGTGGGAGGGATTGACGTGCCTGGATTGCTCTGTTCTTCTTTTTTTTTCTCTGGGAAAAATAGAAAATACTGTTTTTTAGCATCAATAGAAATTACTGTTTAGAAGCTTCCTCCGTTGCTATAATTCTGTTTTATGCTTGCTAGTAATATAGTTTAAAAAATGCGCCAGGTATTGGTAAGTTGGGTCAAATTTTGTGGGTGAGCATGACAGCAATTCAGCAAACCGTGGTCATTCTTGATTGAGTTTGAGCCGCATCCTGTGGTTGGCGACACTTGTCCGGGTACGTGTCTATTCGACTTGGTACTTGGAACAAGTCCAGGATACATAGCAGTCCCTTAGATTTAGGTGGTGTTTGGTTCTAGGAACTTCTTTTTGTTGGGACTAAAAAAATGTCCTTAGCAAAAAGTCCTTAAAATCAAATAGGTGAAAATTTTGTGGGACTTTTGCTAAAAGTCCTTAGAATTATCTCTTGGAGAGCCTTTTCCCGTAACCAAAAGAGTGCCTTTACTTCTCTAGTTTAAGAGAGCAGAAAAGAACTCGTTATAAAAAAGTTGTAATCAGGTTATATTTATATAATTGACAGCCTCCTATAAGCATCATTAGAAACATTATTATTTTTCTCCATCATAAATCATAAAACGTCTTGGCTTTTAAATATATTATTTTTTTGTTATATATATAGACATCGTGTATATGTGTGTGTGTGTAAGTGAAAAATAAATACAATGTAACATCTTATAATTTGAACGGCAAAGATGCTAGTGTATGCAAATTTTGTATTCAAAAATTTTGTAGAAAACAATTCAATTCAATTCAAGCAAGATCTAAGGACTTATTCCATTTTCAAAAAAAAAAAAAAAATAAAAATTGCCCTAATAAGTACATCTCTATAAATTGAGCTAATACTTTTAAAAAATAGTATAATGGCAAAATATGACTTTCTGTTTATTAATCAACAACCAAACTAGTGAATTGAACTAGACTATAAGGATTATTCCCTCCGTATCACTATTAGATGATGTTTTGGAAAAGGTTTGGAAATATAAATCATGAATAACTTTTAAGTCATTAAGTTTAGAAATGTGAAAAACATATTAATTTGTTTGTCTTTTAAATTATATTTATATAAATTTTCAATAAATATTTTTATGGGAAAGAGAAGTTAAAATTATGCTTTGAAGGCCATGTAACTGTCGTAAAAAGTCTTCAAAAATGATAGGGAAGAAGTATGTTACTAACTCTATTTCAAATTATAGTTGGTTTGACTTTTTTTACTCCAAGTTTGACCACTCATCTTGTTTAAAAATTTGTGTAAAATATCACTTATTTTTGTTGTGCCTTGTTTTATTAACAAAAGCTCTTCAATAATGACTTAAATTTGACTCAAATGGAACGCCCCCGTGTTTTTATTTGGTTCCCACGTAACCCAACGAGCCCTAAAATGGAGCGTAGGGGACGTGTGTTTATTTGTTAACCACAATCCACAAGTCGTCAAGCTCACTACAAGAGGCGAGGTCAAGTGGGCAACCTAGCTCTAAAGGCGCAGTTTTAAATTTGGGCCAAGCTGCCTCAAGTATCTCCATGTACTCTAATCCAAGAGACATTACAGTTTTTAGTTTTATACACATTGTCATTGCCACGGTAGGGCCAATCACTCTACATATAACGTACACATGTCGTTTCAGTACCAACTCAGTCCTAGTAGTATACAGTACCTCCTAAATCCTAACACACAGGTCGGTGCAGTATGCAGTGCAGTATGTAGTTTTGGTGAACAGCGAATCAGCACCGGCGTCAGACATCTTTCTCGATGTAGGACGGCTCGTCGTCGACGGTGGCCACGGTCAGCTGGTCATCCAACGACGTCGCCGACGCCGTCCTCGACAGCGTGCACACGGTGTTCGTCTCGTGGTCCGTCTCGTAGGTGGTGTCCAGGGAGCAGACGGATCTGGTCGTTAGCGTCCCGTTCCGCGAGAGGAGCGGGTTGTGCCGGCTCCTGTCCTTGACCCTCTTGCACCAGCTGTGGAGCGACTCCCTCACGTTCTCTGACACCAGTGATTTCTTGAATTTGGAACCCATCTGCAAGTTCAGCCAAGGAACAAGAACGCCAAGAGACCAAGTCAGCAGCAGTGGATCAATCTATCGACTATGTAGGACCTTGTTTTCAAAATCCCCAAATGAAACAACAGTTTTCTTTTCTGGATATGCAGAGATTAGTAGACCAATTCAAGTGGTTTTAATTATTACATGTTAAGATGTGATTAAAAGTTACAAAATCAGGTGAGAAACTGTCCAGATGAAGGAGCAATTCATCAGTACAATAAAATGGTATATTGATCGGTATTAGTACACAGCGCTGATGAAATCATGTGAAAATTACTATATCAGTATCTCTTGGTCCAAATTAAGTTTGTGCTTGAAGAGTACCTGAGAAATAATCACATTCTTGGGCAGTGTGCTGTAGCTGCACCAAAACTGAACTAGCAGCCTGCAATGCTCAGAAGTGACTTTTATCACCCTTTTTTTAGTATTGAGCCCAACCAATATATATATTTCAGGAAAGTTAATGTAGCACAAATTCCAAACCAGGTATTATATACAGTATAGATAATTGGACACAAATTCAAAGCACAAATGTCTTACTTTCAAATATATTTCAGGACGTTAATATAGCACAAATTCCAAACCAGGTAGCTTACTAATAGTATAGATAATTGGAGTAACACAAGGCGGTTCAAAGCACGTAATACTTTCAAATGAGATGAAATGTCAGCCTGTGGCAACTTCCACGAAGCAATACATCAAGAACTTAAGGATAATATGGCAAAGCTCTTCTACAGTCAGGCCACAAAATACTCTGAATTTTTAAAGCAAAATACAAAGACTTACCCAGAAATCAACCGAATGGCAACCATGTAGTAGTGCTTCATGAAGCATGTTTGTGCACTGAGTTCCCACTGCACAAGATGTGTGCCAATAAGTATAAATAACAAATCGAGCTATATGGAGTCATTGGAGTAATGACAACCCATGCATGCAGTTCCTTTCTTATCTGTTGAGCTACGAAACTGGTTAGTTTCATGCCTTCTGTACTAGTAAGCTTTAGTCCAACAGTTCAAAAATATTACATAAACCCAGAACCAATCCTACAGAGAGAATGTTGGATATGTTCTCTTTAATTTTTATTTTATCAAACACGCAGAAGAACACTGGATAAGTTCTCATCCTACATATTCTTACACTATTGCCAGTTTGTCCAAACAATTTAATCCCAATGATACAGATTTAAGAAGATTCTCACCAGAGACCATAAGAATGTTGCCAGCTCAAAGGCATTCTGGAAGAAAGAAAAACTGTTAGATGAGGGAAAAGACGTTCATATATGCATCAAAACATTCAGAGTAGCAATAAACATCACCTGAAATGAAATGAACTGTATAAGCCACCAGAGTACCCGAGGCTTTCCAAACCAAAAGAGATCATCACGCAGTTTGAGCTGTGAACCAACATAAGGCACTGTTGCCTCAGCGACTTCCAGAGCCAACTGAGCGATGACGTGCTGAAGTTCAGTACCCACTAGAAGCACCAGCTTTTCAAAATTTTGAAGGCACACAATTAAAAGACATAAGTATCATTTTAAGACAAGGAACAAAAAGATATCATTATCTGAATCTTGTACAGTATCTAGGTGACATGGGTAATACTTACAATAACAGGAACAAAGGATAACCAGAAATATATATTGATACCTGCAATTTTAAAAAGGGAAATAGTGTCATACGGGGTTTATTAAACTTGGAGACAAGGGAAAAGACAGGTTTGGAGCGAGTGGTACCATGAACATTGATTAATATGCATACGATCGCATATGCCCAAAGTGGCCAACTGCAACAAACAGGATGTGCTCATGTATGAATAACACATTTAGCAAGAATATTAAGAAAAAAAGTGAACAGTTCCTGACATGCTATAGCAAAGTTCTAAGAAGATTGGAAGGAGCGCAGAAGTCCCTAAAGTTTGGCCCCACTATGCGGCTATCAACATATGTATTAGGAAAATCCAACATATTTTGCTCAGCACAGCCACCATATTGAATCTCATGGAAAGTTTTACTTGAATAATTAATTGTTGTTTGAATCAGGAAATCTAACCTATCAAATGCAGCTTTTCTTAATGCTTAAATGATCAGACGAAAAGTGGATACTATGGAGAGTAAATTCTGCTTTACCTGATACCAATAGTCCCATTGTAATCATCTTCCATGCTCCGTACCATGTATTTATGGAAGTCATATGAATGTGGTAGCTTGTGATACTGACAAGAAAAATTCAGGCAAGAAAATCACATGGGGAAAGTGGCATATTAGAATCATCTTAGCAGGGGCGGGGGATTAAAAAAATAGAGTACTCACTGTGACAAAGCCCAGCCTCAGTGCCAAATAGTCTGACCTTGTTATGGAGCCCTTAAATTGGCGCAGAAAGCAGAGCTGCAATGCAATTACAGAAATTTTAAATACAAGTGATCATGGATGTATAGGTTATTACATACAACTTGCAGCCTCTAAACTATGCCATTTCAGCCTCTAAACTATGCCATTTCAGACACACAAAATAGGCAGAAACAATTCATATAATTTTTTTTTTGAAAGATCCGGTTTTCCGGCTTTGTTATATTAAGAAGGAGCAGCAAATAGTTCAGTACACGTGCGAGGAGCGCTCCCCCATTTGGCCTAAGCTCAAACAGGGGCTAGAGATACATAGTCAATTACTCCCAACTACACTAACTACCGTCGGAGGAACTAAGAACGAGCATCCAGCCATTGACCATTGCTTCGCCGTATCGATGATGATGTATAATAGCTGTTGCCCGGTCTTCCTCTCATTCCTGAAAACCACCGAATTTCTGAGCCCCCATATATACTCCAAAGTGTCAAGATGGACATGGTGTGGTCCTTCTTTGCTCCTGAAGCAACTATCCTAGTGAAACAATTCATATATCCTGTCTTAGACGCCATACTTGACTGTCTAGAGGCAGTATTTGGAGTATTTGTAGCTTCAGATACATGAATCTTTTGACTTTATGGTCGGTAGCGCTCATAGATGTCCTTTCATCAGTGAACTTTAGGTTGAATTAGATATGATATGACTGGATTATACAGGCAAATAAGGCATTTTCATGTCTCTACACTCCGATATGCTAATCAGATAAAGAACGATACAATCAGAATTGGTTCCACGGCTAGATCCAGGAAAGGGGGAAAAACTTACCATCCAAATAAGTATTTTATTTTTGCTCCATGGATGAGAAGCATTTTTAAAAACGAAAGTAGACTGCCTTCTCATAACCTTCGTTCTCCTAGCTGAGAGAGACAAGCATAAGTGAGATAGAATATACCAACAAGGTTGCATAAAACGTGACCAAACAAAGCATCCACATTCAGCTGATGTCCCTACCTTTCAATTCCTCAGCAGCAATTGGACCTGCTAAGGTTTCCCATTTCCTCCAGCCATAGATCTGCACCAACCGCACAAAGATATATACCACAATAAAATCATCAGAAAAGAAGAGTACAAAATGTCAGACCCGGTAAGCAAACGGACAGCGAACACGAACCTTAATCATGGACATAACCACTGTCACAAAACTGTACAGCACATGAGTGATACCCAGGATGAACAGAAACCGGTGCAGCTGCTCGAGGCCCTCGTACGAAACAAAAGGTTCATGGCCCTGCATCATCAAGTGACAAATTTAACTCCAACCAACTCAAGCGATGAGTGAATACCATTCTCCCCTCCCAGTGACCTCGGTAGACCAGGACCATGACATCCGGGTTATTACGTACCTCGCTGCAGACGTGCAGCCGCTGGCCACCGAACATGCTCCTGTCGAGCACCGTCTGGTTGGCATTCACGTTGTGCAGCAGGTCGTCGTAGTCGTTCTCGGAGCAGATGTAGAAGCGGCTGGTGAAGAGCGAGGACGGCACGCAGATCTCCGATATGAAGCGCGCCGTCTGGCTGAGCAGCAGCGAGATGACCCCGAGCAGCATCAGCTCTGCAGACATGGTTTGTATCGGTGAGAGGCAAACGGTCGAACAGGTTGCGAGCGGCAGTGGCAGTAGAAACATTCAGGGTTGAGCAAAGTAGGTAGGACTAGTCCAGTGAGTGTAATGTAATACAACGAGATCGGGCATGCACAATGAATGTATTGCCAAAACATGCATATCTTTGGAGACAATAATGTGGCAGAGAGCGTTGTGTAAAAGTAGCGGCAGCATTGCAAGCCCATGAATAGTATCAATCCGTGAACTGTGACAGTCTGCTTCGATGAATATTCAGTTGCAGAGTTGCAGCTATATATAGCATCATACTATACTACTAGTAGTAGTATAAGCAAATAAACAGACAAGATCCCGGACAGAAATGGCAATGCTGCTGCTGCTGCTGCTGAGCTCCACAAATTGTGGAATGAATGATCCAGTATTGACATGTAGTAGTACTAGCTAAAGGGGACTGCTACCTAGTCCAGCAGCAATTCAGCAGGCAGCACAGCACAACAAGCAGGCGAGGATGAATGAGCGAGGCGAGGGAGGGAACCTTTACCTTCGCGGATCTTCTCGAGCGCGGCGAGCATGGCCTTCCGCTTGGTCTTGCGCAGCCACTGCAGTGCGGTGTGAGGTAAGCGAAGAGCAGCAGGAAAGGAACGAATAATGGGGGGCGAGACGAATGAAGATTACCTTGGCGAAGCGCGAGAGGGAGCGCTCGACGAGGAAGCAGGCGGCGACCATGAGCGTGGTGACGGTGGCCACGGACCACGTGGGCGTCTCCGCCAGCGACCGCCCCTCCGCCGCCGCCATCCTCCTCCTCCCCGCCGCGTCACTCGGCGCGCGGCTCCCCCGCCACCTTCACTTGGAGCTTCTGCTGTGGATTTGCGCGCAGCAGGATGGGAAGGGAAGGGATTATTGGGATTCGGAGAAGTTGCGAGGATGAAGAAAGACTAGTTAATGCGGACGGATCGAGGCGGAGGAAGGTGGGTGCGGTCGGCGCGGGATCCATCGGCAGGAGAGCATTCAAGTGGCAACAGTAGGAGAAGCATCGATCAGGCAGCAGCGGCAGGGGTGGGTGGGCGGGGAGGGATCGTGCGCAACGACCGCACGAGCACGAGGCCACTTTGCCCGGCCCATGGAACCGAAGACCGTAGCCCGCGCCACGTACCCTTTGTTTCTTCTTGCCGTGCCAAACATAAGTATGAACCGTCGGTTTCGGTGTTCGGACGACGACTCAAAGTTCTTTTGCAACTTGAAGTAGCAATTTATTAAGGAAAAAGTCACGAAAATTTGATTTTCGTCCTCCTCGGCCAAAGGATATCGACGTCCCCCAACTATCCAAACCGTTTACTTTTTACCTCCTTCGGCTGTTTTTTTGAGCGGTTTCAAACGTGGGCCCCACAGAGAGCAGAAAAAGAAAAGAGCACCGGTGAGCCGGCGGCTCGCTGCAGTTCGAGCTACCACGGCACGGCCGGGTTGCCCCTTGAGCTGCGGCTGTCGCCGTGCCACCACCACGCGGCGCTCCTCCACGAAGACTGCTGCTCGGCCGCGACCTCCGCGCGTCGCCTGGGCGCGAGCTCGGTTTCGCCCGCGTGCTGCTGCTCCGCCGCGAGCCGCCTGGGGCGTGAGGAGCCGGCCGCGTGCTCCACCGGCCGCTCGCATGTTGTCATAGCTAATCTGTTGTGTGTGTGTGTCTATTTTTAGCGTAGCAGTATGCACGGTGCCTGTGCCTATCCCCACAGAGTCGTTACTATAAAAGCTTGGAGCCCGGCAATGGCACCCACGTTCCTTGGCTGTGGGATGGCGCAGCTAATTCGGGGTTCGTGGGCGCATGCGTCCGTGGTCTGAGCTGAGCCTGTAATCGCGTCAAATAAATGGAGAAGGCAACCAGAAAAGAGCGCCGCGCCAATTCTCTGTGTCTGTATTGAGAAAGGTCCTGAGCCAACATCGCACACGTACTGCTGGTGCAGCTCGGCCACAAGCTTTCGGACGCTCGCCCGCGTGCTGCTGTTTGGCCACGTGCTGCTGCTTGGCCACGAGCTGCTGCTGCTGCTCGCCATGAACGGCCATGGATGGTGCTCAGGAAGAGACGATAAGAAGAGGAGGAAGAAGGCGGCGCCGGGCCACCACAGCTCAACAAGAGGACGTGGATTGACTCTTGCGCGCGACGGACGCGCCGCCGCCGCACGAGCTCGCCCCCCTGCCGCGCCAGGCGTCTCCCAGTCCGGCTACATCCACGGCCGCGCTGCGTCGGCACTCCCCCGTCCCGTCTCTGCCTTCCCGTCCCGCACCGCAAGCTCATCGGCGTGCGCTTCTTCTCCGAGGGTTACGAGGCCACCTCGGGAAGCATGAATGAGACGGCAGAGGTCAGGTCCCCGCTCGACACCGACGGGCACGGGAGCCACACCGCGTCCATCACCGCATACACAAATTCGATGCGGTCTCTCTCAGTGTTGGCGGCGTTGTCGTGCCGTACTACCTGGACGCGCCCCGGCCAAGCACCGCCGCCGCGGGGACCCATCCCTGGCCGCGCGAGCGCGTCACCATCGCGCGGGCTCGCCCTGGAACGCGCCGCCGCCGTGGGGATGCACCACGGCTCAGCGCCGCCGCCGCCGCCACGCGCCCCTGGCCGGGCGAGCTCTCCCCCCACCACGCCACCCCCGCCATGGGACGCGCCCCGCCACGCGCCACCCCCCATGCCATGGACGCGCCCCGCCTGAGCGCCGCTGCCGTGACGCCCCTTGGCTGTGCGAGCGCGCCGCCGCCGCGTGAGCTCGCCCTAGGACGCCGCCGCCGTCGCGCCCCGTCTGAGCGCGCCGCCGCCATGGGGACGCGCCCTTGGCTGCGCAAGTGCGTCTGCGCTCCCTTCGACACACGCAGACGACGGCAGCGCCAGCGACAGCGAGCCCCCGCGCTCACCGGTGCTCTCTCTCTCTCTTTCTCTGCTCTTTCTGTTGGGCCCACGTTGCCACGTCACTGAAACCACTCGCAAAACAGCCGAGGGAGGTAAAGTATACGTGTTGGATAGTTGGGGGACGAAAATCGAACTTCCTCAATAGTTGAGGGATGAAAAGTAAACTTTTTTCATTTATTAACAAATCTCTATAAAAACAAGTACTAACAACTTTTATATGAAATATCTGTATGTTTACAGTAGACCTTTCTATTTGAGATATAAAAGTTAGATGTTCAATTTTTCCATATAAAATTTATATCTCATTTGGTGCGCCAAACTGTCTAGTTGAGTTGTCTTAGTTGACTGCTGGTTTGTCGATGTTAGTGGGGTCGATTGGACTAAGTTGCAAGTAGTAACGTTGTCTAGTTGAGTTGGCTTAGTTGGTAGTTTCGTTACTCGATGTTACTGGGGTCATTTTTGACCAAGTTTAATTTTTAGGTGTCGGGTTTCGACAATCTTATACATAAACTCTGTTTTTTCTTAATACAAAGATACGCACACTTGTGCGCATTCGTGAAAAAAAAAATTGTGACGGTTATATCAAAGTGGTGCTCAGTTGTGTGATTTTTTCTGCCTGGTTTCCATTCAACAAACAAGGTTAGCGCTTCCCTTTTCTTTTCTTCGTCTAATGAAAATAGCAGGAAAGCTTTTGTAATCCTTTCTAAAAAAAATTATATCTCATTCCCTCAAAAATATATATTATACACTCAAACTGAGAAAGTTTGACTAGTCTCGGAATATAGAATTGTGTGCATTTCTTTTTAGATACCGAGGAAGTACTGTTTTGTGGGTACCTTAGTCAGTGGTATCCAATGGTAGTACTGTACACAGGAACCCACTGTCCCATTCTGATCGGAAAAACTGAAAGAAAACTTGAATTTGAACAAAAAAAAAAATTAAAACACTGGCTGCCGTGACAAGAATATATATATTACATTACATTGCAACTAAACATACATAAACAGAATACTGTTACACACACACACAACAGTAGTACAGATACGAACACAGTGGACAGGAAACTTGTGAGCGCGCATGGCGGCGGCAGCAGCAAGCAACCACCCACGCAACAAGCGAAACAGAGTAGTCACGCACGCACAGATGCAGAGTGTGGGCTATGTATGCCGGCCGTGCACGGACGACGACATTAGTAGGAGCGGCGGCCACAGGACAGCACCCGCGCGGCGCGCGAGAGCAGGCCCGGCTTCTTGCCCCGCGTCCGGGTCCGGGTCGCCCGGCGCGGGCCGACCATCCGCCGCCACAGCGCGCCCAGTGACGACGACGACGAGGAGTTCTTCTTGCTCCCGCGGCGGCGCGACCATGAACGGGTCGCCGACGAGCCCCGCGCCCGCTTCTTCTTCGTCGTCGGCCACAGCGACGGCATGCTTGCGTGCTCAAGCGTGTTCAGCTAGTTGTGATAACTAGGCCGGCAAGTAAACCACGACGACGGCTAAGCTGTGTCTGTGTGTGTGCTGGTGGAGGCAAAAGCTAAGCTAAGCTTTGTTTGTGGCGGTGTGTGCTTGGTCGAGCTGCTGCTCTGCTGCTCACTCGGGGCTCCTTTTATGAACCATGGCGACTTGGCCGGTTGGCCGGCCGGCCGCGTGTGCCTGGCCTCGGATGCTATTCTTTTTCGTATCCTTGCGTACGTGGCCGGTGCACGTGGAGGTGGCTTCGATCGCCACGCGTCGTCATCGATCCGTTAAACAAGCATGAAGTAGTAGTAGCTCAATCATGCGTGCTCCGATCTGTCCTTTGAGATCGATCCTTCCAGATCGAGGACATAATCCACAGCCAAGATCCATGCTTGATTGATTGATTTTGATCCACCCATCGATTGATGGATCTGCCGTCGTACATGTGCCGCCGACCACCACGACACGTGTGCACCTCAGCACTTGTGGACCACAACTGCACAGCAGCATGAACAACGTTATTATTACTCACTCCATTCGAATATCTTGCGATTAACTTTTGACTCATATAAAGCGTGTTTGGCCTCCGTCTTATTCAATTTTTTAATAAATATTACCACTTTTGTTATGACTTATTACATCACTAAAGATATCGTAATGACGTTTTGTTTGTTTTATAATTTACATAAAAATTTTGAATAAGGCGAAAGCCAAACACGGTTTATATGAAATGAATTGCAAAAGATTGTGAAACGGAGGGAGTATTTAAGATCATTTGTCACTGCATAGTTTATTTTTATTTATTTACAGGAGAATTCACTATAGGCATATAATTTCATAATTTCTATAGTGTTGGTAATAGTACAAAACAGTTATGTATGTAAGTATGTAAAACTTACCTTCTCGCTCTTCTTAATTACAAAGATGATGATATCATCTAAAACGCTCTTCTAAAAAATTATCATATCATCTAAAACCACTCCTCTGAAAAAAAGTAATCAAAACATGTTTGTTTGGAGCATATTGTTCCAATAAAAAAGTTTCATATATATTTAAGGTGACTCTCAATCTTTTAACGTGTACGTGTTAACAGCGGGGAAGATCAGAGGAAGGAATTGCGTGGGGAAGAAGAACAGGGACGGCGGATGAATCTTAGTTTGAGTTCAGAATGTTTTTCCATACTGCTTACAGGGACGCTGCCCTTTCACGCACACAGGTAGGCGTCGATCACTCGGCCCACTACTCGGGTCGCTTTCTTGGGCCGTTGCCCCATGGGCCGGCCGTCAGCTCCGTCCTCCTTGAAAACGTTTTGGTCGCCACACGGTTGTTCCGCTCAAAAAAAAAAAAAAAAAAAAAAAAAACAAAACCGGAACTGGTACACGGTTGCTGACAACGTGGTTTGTTTTTTCTTCTTTTATTTATTTTGAAATTTCAAAAATTGTGGGCAGCTTTTTTTTTTTTTAAAAAAGTCACAAAATAATAATATGGATACTGTATATTTTTTTGCAGTATTTTTTCATTTATTTATTTCCAATCTTTTTAAAAAATCATAGTAAATTACAGAAAAAATTATAAAATAAAAATTTAATTTTGTTGGACTCCAAATGAGGCAAAATAAACGAATGCAATCACTACTCTTTAAACGATTTTTGCTAGGTTTCTTTTCCAAATAATTTTCCGTGGCGGACGATGGATTGGAAAAATTAAATAGTAAACCTATATATCTTTATTGTGTAAATATGCTCATGTGGAGTCTAGAAAAATTGGGTTTTCAATTTTATGATTTTTATAATTTATTATGATTTTTTAAATATTGAGCTGAAATAAATAAAAAAGAAAATGGCAAAACCTTCATAGCAAAAAATTTATATTAAAGTATACCATATTATATATTCACTGCGTAGCTCTACTCATGAGTCCAACAAAATTTTTCTATTTTATGAATTTTCCGTGATTTACTATGATTTTTGCCCATAAATAAGAAAAGAAGAAAAATACCACCTCACCATATAAAAACCGGAGTTAAGTGAAACCACCGTCGAAACCCTAACCCCTCACCACTCTCTCCCCTTTCCACCCGGGGGATCGGCCCCTCCTTGAAGACGTAGACATGGTTGTTCCACTCAAAAAAAAAAAAAAAAAAAAAAAAAGGAACTGGTACACGGTTGCTGACAACGTGTTTGTTGGAAGATTTATTATTTTGAAATATCACATTGTGGGCAGCTTTTTTTTTTTTTTGTTTAAAAATCACAAACAAAGGGACACTGTATATTCAGTATTCACGCCCAAAACAAGCACGCTACAATGCAGAAACAAAATAAACGAATGCAATCACTACTACATAAACGATTTTGCACGATGTTTCCAAATAATTTTCCGTGGGGACATTTGGAAAACCGCCACGGAAAATAGCTTGATTTAAGCGTGGCGGTCTTTTTTAATTATTAACCGTGGCGGTTACGGTATCGATTAACCGTGGCGGTTTTATAAAAACGCGCCACGGTTAATGAGGCCCAAAATTCCAGCTTCGACAGCCCATACGAGCCCAATACTACCTCGACCATATAAAATAAACTAAAACCCTAACCCCTCACCACTCTCTCCCTCCCACCACGACCCGGCCTCCTGCCTCTCTCTTCCCGCGGCGCGCCAAGTCTGCCCGACCCCCCGGACTTCCCTTCCCCTTCTCTTCACGCCGCATGCAGGAGGCGGCCGGCGGCCGGATCAAGGGAGGTCCCGGCCCGGCTCGGCGGCGGATCTCGGGGTGGATCGAGGGAGGTCCTCCACGATCTCGTCCATGCATGGCACTGAGCGGCGGGCGGCGTCGACCCTCCACCTACAAGCATGGAAGCGGCGTCGACCTCGTCTACCTCGAGCACATCGCGTGGCGGCGCTGAAACTCCTCCATCGATCTCCATGGCGGCACACCGAGCTCCATCCTCCCGGCGGCGCGGCGGGCGTCCCTCCGGCTTTCGAGCTCCATGGCGGGCGCGGATCCGGCGGCGGTGGATCCGCGGATCCGGCGGCGGCGGCCCGGATCCAGCCCATTAGGGTTTGGGTTACGGCTTTTTTCTTTTTATTTTTTTTTAAATGATTAACCGTGGTGGGCAATGGAAACCCGCCACGGAAAATCTTTTGAATTTTTATTTTCCGTGACCTTGTGTTCGTGGCGGACGTGAAAACCGCCACCATAAATCAATTTTGTATGCGCCCGCGGTTAATCATTTATCTAGTAGTGAATTTGCTGCGCGAAGTGATCAAAGTAAATATATAATTAAGGCACAAGTGAAAATACATATACACGACGTACTCGTATATATAAACGAGTAGTTTCGATACGATCGATACATGCAGTAGAGTAGAACAAACATTCAGAAACAAATGCTCGCTTGCTCGATCCCTAGCTGAACTGTCTCATCAGCTGGAATGGTCAGTAGTAGGGGCGGCGCGTGCGCGTGCAGGTGAGTGTCCTCACGAGGCGGCGCCAGAGCACCCCCAGCGAGGTGCCTCGCCGCGTCCGCACCGTCACCGGCCCCCCCTGCCACCCTCTTCTTCCTCCGCCACGGCGTCAGCGACATCAACGACGGCATGGTCGATCCAACCTGAACTTGATCGGTCGGTACTGTCGGTCCCCGCCGATTGTTAATGATCAATCAGCACAGAAGAGATCGAAGAGATCTATTGTCGGATCGGAGGTGACTGTGACGACTGAATTGTGTCTATATATCGATCGATCTGTGCAGTGTGTGTGCATTGCAGAGGCCGGCTTCCTTCCTTTAAACCTCGCGCCGGCCGGCACCCCGCCGCGTGGTCGTGCTCCCGCTGCGCCACGTCGGGGCCAGGGGCATCTGGCTCGCCGACGCGTGTGCAAGCCCGAGTAGGACGTGGGCATCCGACGCTTGCATGTACTACTCCATGCCACCGACGCTTCCAGAAGCATGCTTCGTGCATTGCTCCTCTGTCTCTGATGAAGGCCGGCCGGCTGTGTGCGCGTACGTGTTCAAAACTTTGGTCATTTTCCGCGATAAGTAGTACTCCCGTTGAAAAGAAAGATGTTTTAAAAAAAGGTTTGAGTCAAATATTAAGAACATAAATTATTGAGTTTAGAAATGTAAAAATTATATCAATAGATTTTTCTTGAAAAATACTTTCATAAAAATATACATATATAATTTTTTAATAAATATTTTTATAGAAAAGAGAAGTCAAAGTTGCGCTTTTAAAGACCGTGTCGCTGTTCTAAACGTCTTTCTTTTCAACTATGGAGGGAGTATATGTTATACTGATCAGCAAATAAATATGCTAATACAACATAGTGGATTTAGTAAAAAAATATTTAATATTTTTATATGAATTTAGTTGAAATTAAAGAAGCTTATTGTAGAAGTTGACGCCGTTCACGTTAACATTTTTTGGGGAACAGATGGACAACGGAGCAGTATAGAAGTTGACGCCGTTCACGTTAACGTTATCAATGGCATAACGTTGACTCTGAAAACTCTCAAAATGCAATAGCGGCCTCAAAGTAACGTTATCAATCATCATAAAGCACACCACATATATCTTTCACAACCAGTCAAGCCCGATTTCGCATTCCATTAAGAAAAAAATGCAATAGCGGCCTTAAACTTGGTACGAGTGTCATCCAGATCCCAAAACTCTCAAAATACACATCTAGATTCTTCAAGTCGGTATCATATAAGCCTCCTGCACACTACTCGAAGTAAACTGTCAGGTGCCAAAATAATGGGCACCCAAACATTCTCAGCTAAGAAGAGATACAACGGCCCATCTTCGTAAGTCGAATCGGTCCAAGGCCACCGATGGGCGAATGCCTCCCAACGCGTCACGAACGGCGATCATGTTGACCAGAGAGGCGGGCCGCCGGCTACCTGACCTACAAGCTTGGAGGCATTTTAACAAACGTGTCATCTTTTTAACCTACAACTGGCCCACAACAGCCCACTAACAAGCACCCAATCTACAAGCTTGCAGACATCAACAAGTATTTAGACCTACTGCCTACAAACGGCCCACACTAGCTCATAAAGGGCCTCCAAGGTGAGCTGCTGGAGTCATCAAGAGTGTGGAGAAGAAGGACCAAAGATGACAACCATACCAGGCTTGACGGCACCAGTCACCACTTAGTCGATAAGAAACAAGTGTCTTGATGTAAACTACCCCTGTGGAGCAGACATGACTCCACTCGGGCCCATTTTCACCTCATCTGAGGAGGTCCTGACCAATCATCCCCTCGGTCATCACAACTCCGTCTCGCCCGAGGGGGAAAATCCCTTGCCATACCCTCGGGCGCACAATCTCCGCCTCGCCCGAGGGGGCAATTCCGGGTCACACCCTCGGGCGCACAATCTCTGCCTCGCCCGGGGCCAGGACACCCCCGGGCGAGGAAACTCCGCCTCGCCCGGGGCAGGAGACCCTCGGGCATCAGAAGCTCCGGCCGTATAGTGAGGAACAACCGCATTAAATGCTATTGCCTCACCTGTCACAACGCTAGGGTAATCGATTACCCTGGCGATTCGCCTGCCCCGTTATCTCCTCGCGTACCTCGTTGATGGGACGTAAAGTGACGGGTTACGTAACCCGGCGCCTGGCACGGGGACAACGCCGGCACTGTTCACCTTCCGACGCTACGCCTCCCTGCCACATCTCCAATGGCCCTCGGGGCTTCGACACGCCACCGCGACACTTCCAAGGAGTGCTCACCCTAAACAGGACTCAAAGGACTACCCTCGGGTCCTCGGCTCCTCTACCGGCTGCTAGACACATACACCGATGGTCTGAAGACACGCGCCCTCAACTCCTTGCTCTAACTGGACCATCCGAGCTCAGGCTTCGTGCATGCAGACACTTGGGAGCCCGGACAGTAGACACCTTAGCATTAGCACTCGACACATAATATAACACCATTGCCTTCCTTCCCACTATAAAAGGAAGAGTAATGGCCCGTTATCGGGGATCGACCACTTTAGAATTCGCACTTACACACTGTAACAAAGAGGTTGAAGGCCCACTTCTCTCATAACTGCTTGTAAACCCTTTGACAGGGCACGTTTCGGTGCGAGGTAATACGAATCGGCACACTGCTGGACGTAGGGCCACATGGCCTGAATCATGATAAATCTCCCGTGTTCATCGCGCGCACGCCATCCGGACAGGAGCGCACAGCCTATAAATTTATTGTCGGTCCTTGAGATACCCCGTTTTCTCAAAACACCAACATAAACGCTCCGTGATTTCCCCTGATGTGCCCATGACCACGACGACGTAACTCCGAGCGACAACAGTTGGAGTGTACCACATTTTTTGTCCTTGATTAATAACCAGAAGAAGACTATGTGCTTATTTTGACATGAAGAGTTCCATAACCATTTTCGCGTCCTCCGACTGGTGGAGAGCGATGGAGACACTCTTTTTGCCTTGGTAGCTTGACAGTTGTAATAAGGCGGTTCAAAGCCGAGCTGTAAACCGTATATTCCTCTAAGCTATTATGGTGTGCCATTGTACGTTATTCCGGATGCTCGCCAAATCTGTAAAAATCCAGAGGTAAGAAAATAGTATAAAGGGAAAATGTGTGATATGTTGTGAATAGCTTCGTGTCATAAAGTCTAAATTTCTTGTGTTCTAATTTTCTTATGTATAGAACTTTCTTTTTACTCATAAACCCGCTACCTTGAAATACAAAAAGGCACAAGTCTTTTACCTATCCGAGAAAAAAAATATCACGCCCAAGATGTACATTGTGAAACTAAATTTCATAATGTAACTAATTATCCTAATTTGATTTGTTCTTTTCTATGTATTCTTCTTGGTTAAACTTGGTACACTGACTATACAGAGTCAGCTTATTAGGATACAGCCGCGTAGAACAAATGACGACGTCGGAGTAGAACAACTGCTGTCGTATATAAGTGGACCGTCCATCACAGTCGTCAAAGCATGACATCGGCATTGGACGGCAACCGCCGGAAGAAGCTCATCAGCGCCGACGGCTCCTTCCGCCGCAGCAGCGGATGCCTCATCACGTACACCCCGGTGACAGACACCAGCGCCCTGAACGGCACCGCGTAGGTCACCACGGTGAGCGCGGCCACCGCCGCGAGCGCGATCACCGTGGCGCGGCCGTCCTTCCACTCCAGCACCGCGCGCACGCGTTCGCCCTGCGAGGCGACGTCTCCGACGAGCTTCTGAATTCTAGTGGCCGTGTTCAGTAGTTGCCAGTACCACAACCGGAGTGCCTCCGGCGGGGGTCGTCGTCACCGACGGCAGACCGGCGTCGAACTCCTCCTCGAACATAGCCTGGGGCACGCCGTCGCTGTAGTGCTCCATCTGCGCCGGCCGTGCCGGCCGCCGCCAGAAGTTCCACGCGCCGACGGCAAACAGGTAGAGGAAGAAGGTCGGCAGGATGAGGGAGGGCGTCCATGCCAGGATGACGAACACGACCATGACGAGGACGGTGGTGACCGGGCTGTCCCAGTCGCGGACGCCGCGGAACCAGCGCCCGAGCGCGGCGACAGGGGCCAGCACGTCGCGCAGGCGCGCGCGCACGCGGCGACCGACCTGCGCATGCTGTACGCGTATCTCTCCGGCACGTCGTCGTGCCTCGGGTCGCCGCGGAGGAGGTAGTGCACGGCGGCCGGGAGCAGCGGCGGCTCGGCGCGCGCCAGGCGGGACGCGACGACGTCCGCGGCGGCACGCCGGAGCCTTGGGAGGAGGCGCGTCGGGATCGGCTTCGCGAAGTGCTGGTTCGGCAGCGGCGGCCGGAGGTAGAGCGACATCATGTTGAGCCACGCCGTGTGCGTGAACCGGACGGCGAGGTGGAGCTCGCCGCACCGGAGGAGCCCCGTGGGGTGCACCACGAACAGGGAGTAGGGGTGCTCGTACGTGCGGCCGGAGCCCAGCGTGGAGACGCGGATGCGGACTTTGCCCAGCGGCGCGTCGGCGTCGGCGTCGGCGGAGGAGGAGAGCTGGCGGTTGTCGAAGACGGCGACGGTGAGCACGGTGCAGGGGATCGAACACGTCGAACGTGAACTGCTCCTGCCAGCTCGGCGACGCCGTGTCGAGGAGCGTGCGTGTCCGGATCCACTTGTGCCCGTACTTGGCGACGCAGTAGTAGGCGTCGACGGTCCCTCGATCTCGTCCGCCGTTGTTGGGGCGCTTCGTTGATCGGAGGCCGGTTGCTCGCAGGACGGCGAGCTCGAGGACACCGATGGGCTGCGACCGGAGCGGCCGCGCCGACGGCTGGAAGTCGCTGGCGTACGACGTGACCTCGTCGACGACGTGGTACGCCGCATCGTAGTAGACGCGCAGCTGTATCTTGCTCCTGAACTCGTGCCGCTGTCGTGGTCTGTCCTGGCATCATCGCCCTCGCCACCGCCGGATGAACCCGGCAGCTCGAGGTCGTGCCATGACGGCGCCGGCGGCTTGAACTTCTTCTTGTCGAACTGCTGCACCTTGATGCTTCCTTTGCGGAAGGTGATCTGTCCCAGCAGCTCGTGCCGCTCCGGCGAGACGTCGTCCATGACGGCGATCTCCAGGGGCTCGTCGAACGGCCACGCCGCGACGAGGAAGAAGTCCTCGTCCCACTTGGCGCTCGGCGACGCCCGCGTGCGCCACCTCTGCGCGCCGAGCTGCACCGTCGCGAACACGCTCATCGGTGACGACCGGCGGCGGCTGCGGTCAGGGTGGACCAAGTCCTGCGCGGCGATGACGTGGCACCGGAGGTAGCACAGCCGTGGCGCGAAGTAGCACTTCGTCTGGGTGGCGGCCACGGCGGCCGGTGCCAGGTCGTGTGCGTCGGCGTGCAGCGCGCCGGCGAAGGCCTCGTCGGACTGCGACCCCTTCCAGGCGGCGACCATGACCTCGCCGCCAGTCCACCGGCCCTTGGCGCCCTTGAGCGCGTACCATTGAGGTGCCAGCGGGCGGTTGGGAGGAGCCAAGGTCGGGAGCTCGGCGATGTTCATGGCAGCTCTGCCGACGATGCTGTCCCACACGATGAGGTTCTTGTCCTTGACGATCACCTCCACGCTGTCCGCCTGCAGCCGGTCCTTGGAGAAGGCGAACACCTGGTTCCACTCGGGTTCATTGTTGCCGACGAGATGACGTGTCACCGCCGAGTAGTTGCCCACACGGACCTCCACGTACGGGTCGATGCCGGCCAGCGTGAGGCCCCTGGCGCGCACTACGTTGACGTACAGGAACTCCAGCTTGTCAACCATGAGGTACTCTGCCGCCTTGGCGTCGTCGGCGGTAGCAGGCGCCGCCGCTGCCGCCTTCTTGGTGGCCTTTGGAGAGGCTCCAGTGGGCGGTGGCATGGACGGCGGCGGCGGTGGCGGCGGCGGCGGGAAGATCAGTGACCCCGTGCTGGATTGCATGGGGATGGAGTTGAAGACATGCACCGGTGGCGGCGGCTCTTGGACCGGTTGTTGTTTCCTCATCTTTTTCTTGTTGATCACCATTACCGGAGAGGACGGCGTGCTCGCGCCACCGACCACTGTCTCTGGACCGCCGGCCATGGAGGAGGCGGTGTCGTTGAAGGTTGTTGTGGCATACGTGGAAGAGTAGGCATTGCTAGCGGCGGCGGTGGGAGTGGCCGGCGGGCCGTATGGCGCTAGGTAGAGCCTGAGCGCGACCTCGCCGCGCGCCGGGGAGAAGAAGCTGGGCTTGTCGAGTGGGCAGCGCAGGAGGACGGCCTCCTCGGCGGACGGCGCGACGGCAGCGCCGAACAGGCGGACACGGCCGAGGCAGCTCTTTCGGCCCGAGGCGCGCCGGTGGTAGACGCCGACGTCGATGGAACGGTCCGTGAGCCGGCCGCCGCCGATCGCGTCGACCACGAACACCAACGTCTCGTTCCACGTCGGGCTGGCCTCGCCGGGCCTGACGCCGGTCGCGTGGCGCTGGCCGGCGAACGCGACCTGCACGAACGGGGTCACGCCACGGCCGCGCCTCCTCGCCGGCAGGTCGTGCGCGCCGACGACCTCGACCACCAGCTTCATCGATCTTGTTGTAGTAGTGCACGACAGTAGCAACGATCTCGACGCGTGTGATCTGATTGTCGAATGTTACCTACTTCTGCATGGCACGGAAATGTATAATGCTGGAGACTTGCAGAGACTAGCTATACGCATGGCTTCTTGATCAATCCTACGTCATGCTGCGCGAGGTTAGGGTACATTGCCTGATTAGAGAGGGTATCATTTTTTGGTGCAAATTGGTCGTGCAATTGTAATCAATTGGCTAAATATGTCTGCGATGTGTATTGCCCATGTTGGCTACTCCTAGATTTGAAACGGCGATGATGACACAGGCGAATAGAAGGGAAGCTATAGCCAAGTACAAGCTGAAGGCTGAACCAAGAAACCCAGTTGATGATATAGAAACAACAATGAAATTTAATCTGAATCTGGTGTTCACTTATGAAATGCTAAAATCAATGTCTTCCATTGGTCTAGACTTGCCCGTGTGTCTAGGTGTGTGTTGTAAGCATGCATGCATCATTCAGCCAGAGAGGGGGTTGACTTTGTCCACACATGACAGGCATGATTCCACCCCCACAATATCACCAAACAGTGGGACTCTATTCTGGTGTTTGGTTTTCAAGTTTTGGGCTGACATGTTTCACATTCCAAATGATCTCACCCTCATCACAGGATTAAGCTCTCCAAATATTACATCATCATTCAGCAAGCAATCATCAAGGACTACACAAGATTCCTGTGGGAGCACAACAGAAACATATAAACACAGTTGACTGAGATACACTCATATGCCCTAGTCTTCCAAAAGAAACAATATCTTTGCTTGTTACTATGGATTTCTTGCGTATATCCTACATGGACGACAATCAGTTCAGCGAGAGAGCGACCTCATGATAGCCCCAATTGGTTCTAAAACAATCGTGCAAGTAGATAACATTGACACATCATAATGGATGGTTGGGAAATAGTATATCCCTATTTTCTCTACACTGATGACTTCCAGGAAGTTACTGATCTTGTGAACTTGACATCTGTTATACACTACACTAGCACCTGACTATTCCAAAAAATCGCCAAAACAACCAACAATTAAATGAGTGGCAATGCTATGGCTCCTTGAAGCACTGTTGCAATAGCGGATGCGAAATGTAGGAAACGTGCTACCAAAAGTATTTTTCATAATTCAGTGTGCAAACACGCAACATATAACATTCTGCCTGTGGTGGATGCTGCTGTGATTATAGGACTGAGAGTTCGTATCCAACATGTTGAAGGCTTATACCCTTTAGTGTCAAACAAGTTGGAATAGGCCAAAAATGAAACATCGTATCGAATCAAAAGAGAACAAAAATAATTAGTAGTACTAAAATGAAAACAATACTATAGTTCAGGCATTAATGACATATTACACGTAGTAATATAATAAGTCCAATTCCTATATCATGGCATGGATATGAGACATTTAAAGTAGTTATTTCTGACAGCAAAAAAAAAAAAAAAAAAAAAGATGATCACTGCAAAAGTGCCCAGTGCCCCTCACAAATATTGCCCCACAAACAGTCAAACTAGAAAAAAAAAGATAGGTCCACAATTGTCATTCAGCCTAGAATTTTGCAAACCAACCAAAGCAGCTGATACAGGCATGTGCTGAAGTCTACTTCAAATCTTTAATATACTTTCAAGTGCAGCAACAAAAAAAAAAATAAATCAAACCCGTTAACAAGATATACTTAACTTCAGTATATTAGCCTGCTTATACTACAAGGGGGATATGTAAACTGGATGTGGCAACTCATAAGAGGGGCAAATCTAGCCCACTGGAATCTGCACTGCGATAATATTCATCAATGTACTCCTACAATTGACCAAGAGAGGCCACACAAAAAGAACCTACATGTACTTTCCAGTACTCTGACTAATTCCCCAACTAATAGGTATACATTTATCAGGGCAGTTCCACACTTCCATGGTGGAAGTAGGCCAAAAAAAAAGATGGAGTAACCTTAGGGAGAGCGACCTCCTGTGTAGTTTCAAAAGTTAATCAGAAGCTCAAGGTATTACTCTGCACCGTCCATACTGTGACAAGACATGCTAACAGACTTGACCAAGTTTAGTCGCATTTGATATTTCTGTAGATTCTCCTCACAAATAGAGTGGAGCCCAAATATCCAACAGCACCTACATATGCACATAGAAAGGGTGTCAAAATAGGACCTGTGTAAGCTTGAAACAAAATGAAAAAATAGTTTGAAAACTCACATAAAAGTATTCCCAATCCAAGACAGAACATCAAGGTGTAACCAAAGTAGAAGCTTGTCTGGAAAAAGCCTGACATCTTTGTCTTCACATGATAATAGTATATAGAGTATAGGTATACATACAAGGCAGTAGAAGCAGCAGAGAAGAATGATGTCCATTGCCAATGATAGTTCTCAGCATTCAACAAGAAATAAGTACCCACAATAGTGACACATATGGTGACTATTATGAGGATGACAAAGACCAGCAACATGAAACCATAGACGTAGTACACCTGCCAAGGCACCAAGTGATGGACTCAATATTCCTTGAAACTAAAAGAAACAAAGTTGCTGTTGTAACTAAGGAAGTAGTGCATGTTATTGGAACTTTAGTGCTTCCAATCAGTGGAACATTCACCAATATATTGTTTTTCTTTACCTTGTAGTTCCAGAAGGAAGTGAATACGAAGTACATCTCAATGAAGATGCTGCCAAAGGGGAGAAGTCCACCCATCAATGAAATGACAGAAGGTGTAAGATACCACTTCTTCTCAGGAATAGGGCGTGGGATCGTTTTCACACGACACGGGTTGTTGGGAGCACCACTCCAATTTCTACCAACAACAGTCCCCAATAGAACCAACGGGAAGGAGATGAAAGCCCAAAGAACAAACATGACAACCATTGTGCCAAATGGTATAGCTGCTAATGATCGGTAGAAGATAGCAATAGTGTTTAACACCAATCCAATCGAGAAACACAAGAATGGAAAAAGTGATGCCGTAAGGATCATAGCCTTTATCCAGGTTTTGCCTGCCATATTATGTAGTGCATTCAGTGAGGTAAGAATAACGATAACAGAAAATTTTCAAATTCAAGAATCTATTTATTGGAGCAAAATAACATGGACAGAGGAATAAAAATGTGCAGAATCATACCACCATTCCTTGAATAGAGGCCACCACTAACATATCCAGAGATGAAAGATGTAAGAGCATAGCACACAATAAAGGTTGTGATGATAGCTCCACGCCTGGTGAATAGAACAAAGTGTTTTAGTTAGTGGCTTGAGCAAAAATATTAATGCATACAAGGTGAACAATAAACTTGTTGATTAAAACTGAATTCTGTACAAGTGCAACGCATGAGAGGTTGTGATGATGGCTTCATATGTGATAGAGCATATATAGTGATCTCTAAGAATAGTTTTGCATCTACATTACTGATGTACTCACATAATGCTTAAAGCAGGATTCTAGTAATTCCATGTTAGAAACATTTCGTGCTTCCAAGTCTGAACAATGGATGGTTTGTAAATTTTGGGTTGCTCGCTCATGCACATTACATCTCATGGATCACCATTTAGATGTTAATAGAGGGCTTTTGCCAAAGGTATTGCCAAATTATGCAAAAGCAACCATTTTATCTAAACATCCCTACAGCGGTCATAAATCAAAATCAGAGACTTATAACCTACCAAAACACCATATCATTTCTTCTAAAGAGAGAGAATTTTTTAAAGCATAAAACATGAACGCCCTTTGAAAGCTAAGCCATTCTTATCCATAATTTTCAGGTCCAAATAAATATATTTACTAGCCAAAAAATACACTTTCATCAATTATGCACCTGAATTTTGCACATCCAAGGCAGAAAAAAAGGAAATAAAGAAAGGTGGTTATGAGCTTACCCAACATACAACATGCCAACAATTGCCAACACAATCACAAGCAGGATAAGAGCTGCCAGCTGAGCACCAATACCAACAAGGGCAGAAAGAAACACCAGGCTGCGAGGAGGTCGGAACACATCACCATGGACAAGCTTCCACCGGATTCCTCATTAACATCTCGCTCCTGGAAAAAAAAGGAAAATCATATCTTAATCCTGAACAACCCATCAAGTCAAAGAAAAAATTGTTACTTGGAACTTGTGTTGTTCAATTTGTTTTTGGTAAATTGATTTGTTATTTCTTTCAGAAATATTAGATTGCTGTCATCAAAATGGTGCATTGATTTTTCTATAATAATCTCATAATGTTTGTATAGGGAATTTTCTATTTCAGAAATACCATATAGATAAAATCAATCAAGAAAACATTAAGTAACGTTTGCAGACAAAATGAGAAACATATAAGTATATTGATGTGCTACAGATTCCAGGTTCAGAACTTACAAGCGATTCCAGATCATCATCTTCACGGGCATATTTTGCATAATCATTTCTTAGTGTCCTCATCAATATCATTGACACTAAACCAGTCAAGAAAATAACCATCATGAATGAATTGAAGATGGAGAACCAATGAATCTGAACACGGAAAAAAAAATCAGCCATCATGTATTACTTCAGACAGAAAGCAATGTCCGCCTTTGCCAAGAGACAAGGAAGAAGACCAAACTGTCCTTTTGAAATGGTACGTTGCCTCTGGTCCAAGCAAGAATTACCTGGTGTTCAAAGAACGGGTAGTCTAAGTAAACTTCAAAACGCCGTGCAAATGCCACATTTGTTTGCACCCACTTTACTGAAT
This sequence comes from Hyparrhenia diplandra, assembly GCA_015847255.1. NCBI lineage: Eukaryota > Viridiplantae > Streptophyta > Magnoliopsida > Poales > Poaceae > Hyparrhenia > Hyparrhenia diplandra. Next base: position 33,673 of record JADLZK010000371.1, on the reverse strand, counting down.
AAGTCATATCCAACTTTTTACCAGCTTCAAGAAGCTTAGGTGACTCTTGAGTCAGATTCACATGAATTATCTGCAGAGGAAATTTAATTAGCCAGCATATAGGTCTCAGCTAATCCTTTTAAAATTATATACAATACATACCCTGTTACCGTTGTATTTAACAATGATGTTCTTATGAGTGTAAAGGTAGTGCTTGTTCTCATTGTTTTTGTCAGTCTCCCCAACAAAACCTGCTCAGAGGGAAACTGGCTCCATTATTTCAAAAGAAAAAAGAAAGAATTTGTACAACAGAAATGGACAGGTATAAAACCACCTACCCCACAATGGCAGATCATCTAGGTTATTGAACCATGGTAAGCATTGGAGCAAAATGTGGACACAAAGAATGTCAGAAACAAGATAAAGCATCCAAAAAATGTGGATCAGAATAAAACTAAATGAGGATTTTCTGTACCTATGAAAAGCTCAAACCAATATGAGTTTTCAATGGCATTGGCAAATTGCTGAACCTTTTGAGCATCAAGTTCAATTGTGCAAATGGCCCCCTTGTCCACATTTTCTAAAGCAAAAGAAACATTAAAATGAAAGGCCAATGAAGTAAATCAATTCAGTCACAGGAACAAACATGCATCAATGCATGGGCCAAGAAATAAACAAACTCCAGGAGGATGTCAAGAGAAGGCAAGCATACTTATGAACTTTATATCGATCTGACTATCAATCAGCTCATTTCCACCAAGGACCTCTCGAGACCACCCCATTTATGCGCAGGGGGTTTTCAGATGGTTGACAAAATGGGAGGCTGTAATAGTTGTAAGTTTCTTGAGGATTATTGTAAGGCCCAACCTTGTTTACCCATAGCTTGACAGGTTCTTCTGTTTTATACTGCACATAAGAAAAATAATTAGAAGCTTGCAATGCTTTTAGTAGATGAAGGCATTCTCATCATAGTTAAATTCAGTACAGGTAGATTTTGAAAAAAGACAGCAACATTTTAGCTGTTCTGGTTGTAGGAAACAAGATTTCTCAATAATGTAGAATCAAGGGTAACAGTGAAAGATATACATGCATAGCGATCATAACAACTAAATGCATAATTTGAAACAGCCCCAACCATATCAGGAAAAAAGAACTCTGATATTTCCTTAAGCCCAGGGATTCAACTCAATCAATCTTCTAGTCAGTAATCATCAGAGATGTAGAAATTTCATGGACTAAGCTGCATTCTATTCAGAAATAAAGGGTAAGCAGTCTAACTAGGACTTTCATAAGCCGCATATTGTTTTACCTGACTAATCACAAATTTTTGTCTAATGACATCAAGGCCTGACCCATCACAGAGTAACTCTCACCATACAGATCAGAAGATGCTCAAAGTAAATTATTCTGACAGGTCTAAATGCAGTTACACTCAGCATGAAACTTAAATAATGTCCAAAACTGAACTGCTACACCCAGGACATTGCTGCAAGAACCTGCCACTGTGCTAAAGCCCATCCGCCAACTATGAGTAATCTAGTCCAAAATTTTAACAAAAATGAAGAATGAAGATGTATTCGTCTTTGAACCATCGAGTCAAATGCCACTACAGCATGAGCATACTCAATTAGTATTCTCCACGATGGAATCCCCCACAATAACTACCAAATTGAAGTGTAGACAGCATAAAAACTGCAAGCCAGCAATGAAATGCATGCATTGTGCGCTTTCATAAACATGACATGCACCATCCAATAAGCAAGACAAAGAAAACATGCATGCAATTGTAAGCGAAGAGATGTCCCCTATATACATTTAATCTTATATTACACGAGGCCTACAATGACGCAACTAGAACCAGCTGTTCCTCAACGAGCAACGAGAATGGTAACACAATCTGAAAGTCCATTGCATGCAAACAAAAAGGAACAAACTTTTGTCTGAATGCGGCAGTCACAATTCCTTGCCCACACCACACCCCCACCATAGTAAGCATGGTCAAAACAACCAGCTTCTGAAACAGCCCTCATCAAGCCGTTATCTCGCTCGCTCGCGCATCAGGACTTCAAATCAGTAAGCGCCCAGAATTTCGCGGCACGGAGCTACAGACCGAAGCCGCCGGTCCTCCCCTGGTACTAAGCACGCGGTGCCCCTCCCCAGCGTCCAGATCCGGCGCCTCGACGGATCCAGCGAAGGGGAGAGGAGTGTTCGGATCTAGGGTTGGGATGAAGGGGGCAGGCACCTTGTGGTCGGCCTCCGAGGCGTACGCGAGGGGCGAGCGTGCGACGGCCAGGAGGACAGCCGCGACGAGGAGCACGCCGCGGTGGAGCATCTCGGCGGCGGCGAGATCTGCGCGGAGGGGAGGCGGTGTCTCAGTCGCGGACGAGTACGAGCAGCTGCCTCATACGGAGGAGGTAGGCGGAGAGAGTTTTCCGCACAAGCCCGTCAAAACAGTGAAGAGCTTGGTACTCTTTGCAATTTCCAAACTTTTTATATTCTATTATCATGATCTTATCTTAAGGCAATATTTATATCTTTGATGAGTATACTACGTTTCAAAAATGAGTTAATAGTATAATAATTATATTTTAAATTAACTGTGATAAATAATTTCATAAGTATTCATAAGTATAATTCATATAATTGTATATGGTAAAACTATAACAACTTTTCAAATATATGATCAAAAGATATATAGTTAACGGGGAACAAAACTAATGTGATATGTGAAGAACGGGATAGAGTAACACACCACCTATTTACTCGTGAGTCAACTTTGTATTGAGTATATTTAGAAAAAAAAATATAACATCTATTTTTTGAATAATCTAACAAGTAATTGATTTCATTAGATATGCCCTGTATTGATAGCTTATTTATTTGACATGCTACGGATGGTAACGTCATCAGAAGTATAGTTAGAGATGTGCAAACTCAAAAATTTACGCGATCTCAACTGGTCAACGATGATCGATAAGTCATAGTGTGAAAAGTTTATGACAAACACTACATGAAAAATCTCTTTATCACCATTTGTGCATATCTTTCTTATGCAACGATTCTCTAAACTATTTTGATACATAAAAGATCTCTTATGCGACCAACGTGTCACGCATATGGCAATCAAGGTTTAGCATATATATATTTCATAATTTTTACTCTTATCGTTCCAAACTATAAGATGTTACAACTTTTCTCAATATATATCGCTTTAACTATGTATCAAGATATAATACGTAATAACTAAGCGTCTTATAATTCTTTTTTTTTGCGAAAGGAAAGCGTCTTATAATTCGATGAAACAACGAGAGTAATCCATCCGTTCCAAATTATATTCAAATTAGTTTGTTAGACTTTTTTTTATCTCAAGTGACCGTCGTCTTATTTAACAAAATTGTGCAAACATAGTCAAACTTAGTAATAGATTTTCTGGGTTATTGAACGCGAAAAGAATATTTTCAGTTTCATTTGAGAAAAAAAAAAAAAAGCCGTATCAGGAGCCCTTGTTCGCAAAAACAAAAAGTATATATAGGGATAATAAATAAAATGTCACTTTGCTTGCAAACGCAAAAGCAAAAACCCCCGAATCATCTCATCAGCCTGACACCGCAAACCCCACGCCGCGTTGTTCTCGCGCGCCGCTCGCTGAGGACTCCGCTCCCATTTCCCCACGAGAATCAAACACCACCTCCGCTCGCATTTGAAAATCCAACACTCGCGGGGCTCGCCACCGGCGCGGGCGGCCGCGGAGAGGCCCGACCGATCGCCGTCTCGCCGCCGGTGGGGCACGCCGGGGGCACGTCACGTGGGAGCCGCTGCCGGGCGCCTCCGACGACGCATCCACCACCACTCCTAGCTCGGTGAGCCGCTCGATCGTGCTCCCCGCAGAGTTGTTCGCATTTCGTCTAGCTAGGGTTCGTTTATGTGCGCAAGCCAGTGTGCTAGCCGTTAGTTGCTGCATGCCCTTAAGGTGATCGATTCAGTTTCCGTGGGGACGAATTGTGTTGGTCTGGGGTTAATTTGATTTGGTCTGATGAGCCTGTGGACGAATGAATATGCATCAATCGAGGAGTCGGTTGGGGTTTAATTTCTCCTTGAGGAATACAAAATTATTACTACAAATTAAACAGAATAAATAAGTAAATAAATATGTACGGTGCACCAGCACAGCAGCTCTTGTGTGTGTCTGTGTGTTTCTGAAGGGTTCAGGTCAGTCAGAGTCTCAGACAGAGGCTACGTATGCTTGCTGCTCGATCGTGTCATCACCCATTGTGAGTTTAGACTGAAGCTAAAATGGCCCTCATAAGTGGCCAATTGATGTTCTGATCTCACTAGCATTAGTGAGTTTTCTGCCTAATCATGACCTCAGCTGCTTGATCCTACGATCAGATGGCCTAACCATGGAAAGCTGCATTAGTGATACTGCTATGCTCTGTTCTTGCGATTTGTACCTTTGGTCCCCAACCTAAGCGTGAATGTCAGCCCAGTGTCCCACCCATTACATTGTTTTTTTTCCCTTGGTACGTTCTACTTTCTGGCATGGTTTAGTTACCCAAGCCATGAGACAATATTGATATGATATCCTTGCAAATGCTAAGGTAAACAATGGCAACTAAAACCCTTACCCTTTCTATTTTCTGTGGATTGAAATGAATCCAGGGAAGGCTGCGTATTTGGAGAAACAAAGCATACAGCGAATTCAATTGTTAACTGTGAAGCTCCTTTTTCTCTAGTTTCATACAGATCAGAGAAAGTATGTATAGAGTGGATTAGAGAGTAGTACGAGGTAGAGGTGAGTAGAGTGGAAGTGGTTGTAAATGTTTCTGTTTTTTGTTTTTACGTCTAATAAAAATCCGGCAAATCTTTTTGCCGCCTTTCCAAAAAAAGCTCCTGCATTCCGAGCAGGGTCTAAATGGGATTTCCATTTTAGCAGTATTTAGGTTTTTTATAACAACAGGATATTCATAGAGGCTTGATTCATGCAATGGTTTTTTAGTTGACCTGGTTTCTATTCTACCAATAGTTCTGCTTGTCCTAAACTGGATGAAAAGTTTATAGTCAAACCATTGGATTTAATTCAACATAAACCTTTTATTCTCAAAACGATGAAATAATCTAAATCATGATTTTTTTATAAAAACATAAACATCATCTTCAAATGGAAGGAGAGCTGTGTGTCATTATATTAAGAAGAAAAAAAAGGATGAGAACTCTTAGGAACAAAATAATCTAATTTGCAGTTTGATTCTACATGTAATTCAATCATGCTGCTGTAGTGCTATGATCTACATAGGTACTGTACTTTGCATGTGCAGATGTCAGCAAAGCCCAAAGGTTGGCCAGTAAATTAATTTTGCAGCCACAAACATAAATGTATCAAAACAACATGTATGGGCAATCACTGTGGGCATTGGAGTATTGGGCTCAAGAGATAAGTCATCTGCTTACCTAAGAACAGTTGCTAAGGCAGTTTTGGTTCTGTTATGCAATCAACTGTGAATTTGGATGACCGTTCTCCCCTCAATGCACTCCATATTTATTCTTGGGTTGAAATGTGCTATATGTATTCAACTGGTTTGTTTATAATCATTCACAACTCTGATGTTTTTTTAATCCAATAGACTATGTATCACTCTAGTCATTTTTTTTTCATAAGTTTTTGCATGTCTCCTATTATATGATCAAATGATGCTATGCTATAGATTTCAGGCCCATGGCCCAATACTGGCCCCTTTTAGTAAATTCTTCCCTCTAAATGCTTAAGCAACAATTTGGTCCATGTCAATGCACTTTCCATTAACTAGCCACCAAGCCCATTCAAGAATTCAGTATATTTCATTTCTAAACATTTAGCCAAGTGCTCAATGCGTTCAGCCTTATCCCATGTAATGATTTAGCTTGTGTCATAAACAAGGAATAGAAGTCATATCTTGTGGTTTAAGACTTATCATCAAAATCATGCTTGTTGTTAGGATGACGTCTTCAGATGACACAGTCGCCTTCTTTGGAAATCTGTTTACTTTTCTTTGGCATCATCTTTCTACAGCTGATTGGTATTATTGAGTTCATATAAGCTCAAACCTCTCTGCATAAGCTTCTGTCCCAATAAGGTTTTATCTCTGACACACTTTTGTTTTGCTTTAACAAACCAAATTGCCAAACTCGTAAATCACTCAATGTAAAGTCCTATCCTGAATCCTCGAGCATGGCAATAAGCTCTTCTTCTGAATAATGCCAACATGCTATACAGGCTTATTGGTTAGCTTATCAGCACAAGTTAAGCTATATCTTACATGTTGTAGATTGTTTGCTTTCTCTAGCATTATCATGATTTACGAGACGGCATGAATGATTATTTAATTAATTATATGGTATGCTTGAAAATGGAACAACAGAAATGTAACGGATAAGTTTGTTTTTTTTCCTAAAATGTTTAAGACTATCTCCTGGAAATGGGAGTTGGACAGGGACGGCTGTTCAATGAATTATCACCAGAGGTTCTAGTAGTTGATGTCATTCCAGAAAATATGAAAAAAGAATACCTCTTGTTATCTGCATGTTAGGTGGCCTAGCCGCTTGGGTGATGAAATGACAAAGATCTATAGAAGCTTCCAATCCATCGAGCCTATCAATCTATCATACTTTATCAGCTGGAGTGGCCTGGTGGGTGCGCTGGATATATGTTGTAGTATCTTTTTACTCACTTCTCTTGTTAGGTGCTGGTTCTGATGCAATGACAAAGATTTGAAGTATGTTTTGCACCTGACCTACCTCATCTAGAAGGGTCATTGCATTCGCTATCATTGATATTACTGATAAATCACTTATACCATCTTTCAGTTGCTGAAACGTGGTGTTAGGTAAATCTATCCAGGCTTGGCATCATATCCGCATGCATCCACAATATCCCACCCACTTTTTTTTTTTTTTTATGTTTTGTTTTGTGGAGTCGTTCTCACAGTCATAGGTAGAACCTTCACTAGACCTAACTCATCCTAAGTTAAGTAGTACGAATGTCAAAACATCTTTACATCTTTTCTTCTCTTTTCCTTTGGAAAGGCATGCATATTTATCCAAAAGCTTATGTGACTTTCATTTTCATCTGGAAAAGGTAGCTGCGCACTTATCTGCTCCGCTCATGTCATGTGTGCTTCATGTCGGAAAAGATTGAGAAGCAATTTGGCATGCAGTCAAACCAGCTGCGTATTTTGCCTTGTCGATTGGGGAGAATCTCACCAGTGGTTGTGGTTCTGTGGTGCTCCATAATGGAGTACCTATGCCAGGTCTTTAGAGTGATGAATAAAGTTACATTTTGACTTTAGAAGAAAACAACTTGCTGCACACATGTGCTCAATGTACTGCCTTGTTCTTTACATGTTCTACTGCTTTAACAGTACTAGTTCACTGAATCTGCCTTTTGTTGTCAGACTACTAGCTCAACAGTCAACAGTTGCTGAAAAAGTAACTTGTTAGTTGTTACAACTACTAGCTAGTGGCAATACATCATGGCATACACTATTCTGTTAACACAAATGGAGGTCACTGGACAAGTCTTCATCGCAGGGGCCACTGGAAAACAAAAAGGTGTAAAGCTAAGATCAACCACAATGGGTTGGTGGCGTTGCTGTCAGCAGACAAGAATATGTGTGGATATAGATTAGAGTTATTTTTGCAAGAAGTATTTCTACTGACGACTAATATGCATTTTTATCACTGAACTGTTCTCAGCAGAATCATTAAGCTCAGTCACTTCCTTTTGTTTCTTTTTGCAAAGATTAGTGCATCTGATATATTCTTGATGTGATTTGGAGGAACTGCTAAAGGGTGTATGATGTCTTAATCTTAGCATTTTTGTTGGGCCTTCCTTGCTTTGCAGATTACTGTGACCTGTGATCCAGCAGTTGTTTCTGTGGTTACTTTTTTGACAACATACATCAGAGTTCACCGAATGGTCCTGAACAGCTTGAATGAAGAATCATGACTTGATAATACCTGTAGCTATTACTATTTCATTTACTTCGGCCATAGTCTTGGAAAGCTGCTTGCTGTAAGGTATTGTTTTCTTAGCAATTTTCAGTTTCCAAGCTACCTTTAAGAAAAGTGACAGACTGAACAAGACTATTTATGTAATCACAACTTTATGGTTTACATGTGGCCTTTGCAGGTTACATATGCCAATCTGTAAGGATGTATGTATTCATGTTGCTGGACCGTCTCCCCATACTCAAAGCACACATGGTGTCTTCTACATAACCAGGTGTGTACACAGCACACTCATTTAGATTCATGTGCAAGATGACCGAGCTCTTAAGTGAGATTGAGCATCTGATGTTTAGATGGTTATTAGGAAGGAAGATAAGATTGCTTTTATTCTCAAACAAAAAGACCAGCATATTCAAACCAGTTACAATTCACTAGATACGGTACCACGCGTTGTGGGTGACAAGATCTTAGATGATGTGCACCAAGGTTTAGTGACCTCGACGACCCTGACCATTTAACAATCGTTGGGGGCGGGGGCCGATAATCCGAAACCGTGTAGCTTAACAGAAAAGGTTGCATATTGGAGTTCCACTAAAGTTCGTAATCGATAGGGTGTTGGATTTTTGCTGCCTCACTCGGACTAATTAAGACTAGGAAATGGCCGGCTGATATCACTCTCAACTTTTCCTGGTCTGTACGTAGCAGCTGGTCCTTTTTCCTGGAAAAAAAAAATATTAGGTGACCCGCAATATCAGCTGCCTTTTCGCATCCATTGCCGCTGGGCTAGTAGATCACTGATAGTGACAGTAGCTTGCAAACAGATGCTGTATGTATCCACTGACCACTCTTGGGAAGTCAGTGATTGGAGGTTGGAGAGCTTCTAGAAGGTGAGCCCCAGCAACAACAGAGAGAGAGCGAGCGCTTTACCATATAAAAACTCGCTCGCTGAGCCATTGGAAAATGATGCTTGAAAAGGATGGCTGAGGTCGGAGATGAGATGATGGGAGGAGGAGCAATTGGCAACTGAGCGTGCACGCAGAAGCACAGGCGCCAGGGCCGGGGATTGATTCGGCTGTGGCTGCTGCTGTCTTTTGGGGTGATGTCACGTGGCCTACCAACTACCAACTACCACCTCCCGCCCCAAGTTTCCCCTTGCCTTGAAAACCTTAGCCTTATTATTCTCCAATCCCTGTCCATCCATTGCTACAGTCATCTCCGACCAAGTAGGCCAGCAAGATTCGAATTCTTTTTTTTTTTTTTTTTTGCAAGTGAGTTGATTATGATCATTTTGAGTGGTCGACAAGGCAGATCGATGCAAATTCAGACCATAAACGCGACCGCTATCGTCGGATCATCTGATCTGGAATGATTCAAGTGCCATAGGTACTTCTGAATGCTCATAGGCGTAGGACTAAAATTCGCGCCTATCCGGGAGGAACATTTATACAACATAGTGAATCATCATCGGCTAAGAATATGGATGGATGGATGGATGAATGGATGGATCATGGATGGAGGTCCACACTTGGTTGAGCCACAGTGATAGGTTCAGCACAAGCAAAGGGGGAAAAAGATGGAATAATGCCTCATACATGGGTGCAGTTGTTTTGTCATTCGTATTGTCCTTTTTGGTGATTGTTGAGTGAGGGGTCTAAGAATAAGAATATATTTGCGCCGGCCACCGCCACCATGCACTGATCAGGCGGTCAAATGGGAAGCAACTTTTGCAGTCACAGAGATTCCTTGCCACTTTTTCGTTTCTTTTCTCACTCTTTTGACATTTGCATTTTGCTCCTTCGTGGTCACTGCTGGTTACAAAGTTTTATTATTTACATAGGGCCGGTCTTGCCGGGCAACCTGTAAAATATTTCATCTTGGCAGTAGATCACAGGTCATTGTAACACTTACAGCGAGTCAACAATCTTATGCATGAATGGAGGCATTGGGTGGAAGGTTCATGTCACTGGCATGCTTCTTTCCTGCCAGGAAACTTTCTTTTTGCCAAGAATTGGACAACTTTTAACCCCAAGGGGCCAAGATAATTATTGGATCGCTCAAAGTCCTCCCCGGTTCAAACTGTGGAAATCTTTTAACTAGCAACTGTCAGATCAAATTTTGTCATACATGTCTCGAGAAATTAATCTGTTGATATCTTACTTAATGTCATGTGTTGCTACTGGACTCGTTCTCTGTTGGCTACAAGGGCGTGTGATTTGACTAGACAGGACAAGCCAGTTCTTTTTTTCCCACAAGAGTGTTTACTTTGTGTGATATGATGAAGTCAATGTTTAGCTTATGTTTAGCTTTGGCATTGCTCAAATGAACAAGCTTTCTTGTAGCAACAACTAATAGTACTCGACTGGGTATCCCAATTTTAAATTGCTCCCATTTAGACATACTACCATATTAGGAGATCCAGTATCATGTATGTGCATGTGCCTTCAATCAAGTGATAGAACTTGTATACAACAAAAAACTGAGATCTCTGAAGTCAGGGGGAATAGTTTTCGCAAGGACAAGCACAGGAGCTAGAGTCAGTACACATGTGTCACGTGCATTCCTACACGGCGCATGAAGGTGTGATGACTGATGAGGATCTGTCATCTGTGTACTTATGCTACTGACTGCTGCATAATTTATTCTGCTCTAGGTGAAGAAGACTAATAACTTCGGCAGCTACTTGCTTCAGTTTAGTCTTTCATCGTATCACAACTTCATAGGAAGGCTACACCTGGAGACAAACGAGGTATGTACTCCGTATCCCATAGGACAAATCGATTTGCAGACCTAATACATATATATGACTATCTCATTCATCAGATCTCTCCAATGATTTGTTACTAATGTTAATAGCCCAATTGGTATGCATCAACTTGAATATAATGCTAAGTTTATTAGTCTTGTGATGTCCCTTACTAACGTTCAGGACAAATGGAATGTACTAAAATAGTTCATTCGTTTATATGTATATGTACTAAGTGCCAAAATTAAAAACATAACCGTATAAAATCAGAGCACTACATTTTCACATGAGAAACAGAGCACTGCATAGTATATTACCAGACTACTGGTAGTAGTTTCCTAGCGAAGAATTCTCCTAGCTGCTCATATCATATTTTGACACCAGGAGAAGTCAGATATCTCGAATCTTGAAAAAACATGGGTGGAGTGACATTTGGCAGCAAAGGAAGAAGAACTAACATCATCAGCTTTTTAAACTGATGTGCCTTGCTTATATTACAAGCTAAGATAAGTAGAGAGAATCATGCTGCATCGTCATACAAGGAAAAACAAATGCCCTAGCTAGAATTTTACCTTTGCTGCGGCACTCGTAATAATCTATTTACTATAACAGTCTCGCCACCCCGAGACATGAGAGGCCAAAGAATATAATCTTCGGCTATGATTGACTATAGCATGATTGAGCATAGAACAGTAATATCCGATTTCTTTTAATTATTTTTCTTTCGAGAAAGTATTACTGTCCCATATTATTTCAGCTCTCCCCTTACTTGAATACTCAGTATACATAGTACATGGTAGTAGTATTCTGTCGCTACAGGAGTGATGCATGCACAGCTCATTTCTGGAAGATCGATCCTGGTTTCGTTAGACCAACAAACAGCAAACAGAGCTAGCATAGAGAGTTTACGACCCAGACCAACTGCTAGGTTGCTTTATGTGCTTAAACTGAGGAAGATCACCATTGTAGGCCCCTGTACCCACTCTGCTCCAAAAGCCTGAAAGCTTGCTTGGATCCTGTCCTTGCTACTACTACTAGCTGCCAATAGACACAACACAAGCAGCAGATTAAACTAGCAAAGAGACCACCAACCACCACCATCCACCGTCCCCATGCTCAATTGCTCTTGGCTCATGCTCCGACCAGTTAGGTCATTAATAAGAAAGGCCGGCCCCCAATCCATGGCGCTCCTCTCCTCCGTGGCACTTTATCCCTACCTTGCATTCACATCCCTTCCGCCCCTTGTACCTACCTACCTACCAAACCAACCAGTGGAAGGGCATCTCATCTCACTCCTCACATGCTCCCAACTGGCCTGGCCAGTGGGCAGCCAGTGGGCAGTGGCCATGGCCAGCTACCCCCTTACTCCTACCTCTACAAGACAAGCAAGCTTTTCTGAAGCCAGAAACCGGCACCGAGCTTTTCTGTTTCTGATCGAGCTCATGTGGCTGCAGAACCTGGCTTTGTCCATAACCACCACTGTCCAGCGCACAACAAAACACCATTCACTACAGATGGCCATGGATGGACAGAAGAAGCACATCAGCTCTAGTAGGTGATGAAAGATCATGAAACTACACATGCCTGGAGTAAGTATTCTCTTGAGTTAGGCCTCGTTTAGTTGGCTAAAGTTTCTAACTCTTTTTTCACTCTCTCTCCATCACATCACATTAAATACACCAAAAAGATATATGTTTGGAGTATAAAATGTAGGTAAAAAAAATAACTAATTATACAGTTTTAGATGTACATTACGAATTCTTTTGAGCCTAGTTATTACAGGATAATATTTACCACAAACAAACGAAAGTCTTCTGGAGTTCCAGAAGTTACTTTTGCTAAAATTCTTAACATCTAAACGAGGCCTTACTATAATAAACTTTTAAAAAGAAAGGTGGGGCAACCTACTGCATTCCTTCCAGTTTTAAAGACAAGAAGAAGTTGGTAGGTAGAGCAGCACAACTGCAAGTCCATCAACCGATGCATGCTACTACCAACAACAGTACTCTATGCATGTCGCTAAGATGATGATTTGTTGAGGGAGGCATGGCATGATCACTTTGTCCGAGGCCGGCCATAACCAGAACCAGAAACGACAAGACAAGAGCACATCTCCTCCTCATAACCCATGATGCATGTTACTAAGTAAAACTAGTTAACTATATCTGCCCTCCCCCAGTAATAACCCTCCTCCCACTTACTTATGTCACTGTCTCACTGATCACTCTTCTCTTAACACTACTATTGGCCTCTGTAACAGGGCGCCGCCGCCGCCTGTAAAAACTCCGACCCCATTGCTGGGACTGGGAGGACCCGCCGCCGCCGCCGTTGCCGCAGATGCACTCGACGCCCGGTCGGTACGACCCGAGGCTGTTGAGGCACAGGCACACCGCCGTCGCATTGGTGCCGCCGACCGCCGCCGCTGCCGCTGTCTCCTCCTCTTGTTGCTGCTTCATCGTCATCATCAGTGGCGAGTTGATCACGATGCTGGTTTCCTCCTCCGCCGGCGGCGGCGGCTGGTAGGCCGACAGGCTGATGGACAGGTTGAGGTCGATGTCGAGATGGCGCCTTGACCTTGGCGTCGGCGTCGGCGTCGGCGTCGGCGTGACGGACCGTGGCGGCGGCGGCGGATCGTCGTCGCTGCTACGGCTGGTGCAGGCGGCCTCTGGCGAGTTGGAGATGACGTCCGACTGCGGAGCCTGGTGGTGGTGGTGGTGCGGATGATGGCCAACGCCAACGCCAACGCCGGTGGTGGACGCACGCTGCTTCTGCGGCGGCGGCTCCAGCTGGTAATGCTGCTGCTGCTGCCCCGGCGTGGTGGCTGCGGTGGTGGAGCCGAGCGGGCGGTGGGTCTGTGGGTCCATGCCTCGGGCCAGAAGCTTCCGCTTGATGTGCGTGTTCCAGTAGTTCTTGATCTCGTTGTCCGTCCGTCCCGGCAGTCTCCCGGCGATGAGCGACCACCTGCATCATCCACATACACGATCGATACATCAGGCACAGTTGTTTGAAATGCTAGCTCCATTTTTTTAATCTTTGTTTATTGACACACATGGGAAAAGGCAGAGGCAGCTTACTTGTTGCCGAAGAGCTCGTGGAACTTGATGATGAGCTCGTCTTCCTCCTCGGTGAAGTTGCCGCGCTTGAGGTCAGGGCGAAGGTAGTTGATCCACCGCAGCCGGCAGCTCTTGCCGCACCGAAGAAGCCCTGCGCGCATACATACACATCAGCCGCCGTCGTCCCCCGCCGTAAGAACTCCCGGTTTCACACACATCGATCTACTATACCTATTATCTTTTTCTTGTAGTAATAATAAAGAAAACAAATAGGGAAGAAATCTTGATGCTGTATGGTATGATCCGCATCCTACGCACCTGCGGCTTTGGGAGCGATCTCCAGCAGCCCTCGCCATGGGCCTTGATGTAGGCGATGAGGCGCTGGTCCTCCTCCTTGGTCCACGCGCCCTTGTTGGTGTGCGCCTGCTCGCAGCACGGGGACCTCCCCATGCCGTCCCTCCCGCCGTGCCGCTGCCGGTGCCCGGTGCCGGCGGAGATCAACGACGCACGCACAGATCGATCCTCACCGGCGCCGCCGATTGCAAGACGGAGGAACGGAGCCGGCGATGTGTTGGTGCTGGAGTGCCGGCGACGGCGTTGTCTGCCGGGCCTTTCTGGTGAACAACAAGAACAACAGAAGGCAGGGGAGGGAGGGAGCCGGCCAGCCAGGGGAGAGGAGGAGGGAGTGGAGGTTGGTTTTATATACGAGGAGGGACGGGGTGGAGGAGCTCGGCTCGGCGAGGGGGGTGGGGTGAGGCCCCCATTGACCCGGATCCCTCCCTCCATGCATTTGACCGAGTTGGTATGGTGTGGTGTGGTGTGGGGGGGGTGGGAAGTGGGCCCCCGCTTGGGCGAGTGGTTGGTTGGCAGCAAAGTCGAGCGAGCGGAGCGCCTGGATTTGGTGTTGGCATGGTAGGTAGGTGCGCTTCACTCGAGTGCCCTTTGTCCTATTCCCTTTCTACTCCTCCTAGCTAGTTTCTCTCTCATTCTTTTTTTTTAAAAAAATGATGATCGCTTTCTTTTCTCCTCTTCTCCTCCTCCCATGCCGTGCCGTGCTTTTTGGCTCTTTGTTTTTTCAGTTCCTCTTGTTTTTGGGGGCGAGCTCTTGCTAGCTGTACACTCGCGACTGTACCCAGTGTCTGGTAGACGTGAGCGCGCGGCGGCACTCAGCTTGTGTGGCTCCGTCGTGTCCGGTTTATATACGTGACGCATGGCCTGTTTGATTAATTTGTTTGGTTGTATGCGAACACACATCTAATGTACGCGGCTTTTTTTTTTTCGTTGTGTGTGCTTGATTCTCGCCTAAGCTTTGGCCGCTACGTGTTTTTCCGTTTTGCTCTTGCTAGCTACTCCATCGAATTATCGACGGACGTGTAGCGTGTGGTAAATTGCAGCGAGATTGGTGGTGGTAAGTGTGGCCTACTTTCTAGACACGCTAGGGTAGCAGACGAGTCACGCCGCGGCGTGTGGCCAGTTGACGCGCTGAGAATGGCTGCCATAGTTGTGGCGAGAGTTGCTACGTGAATAAAGCCTGAAACCTTGTGGCGTGCCACATCTTACTTGCAAAACCAAACATTAGATGTGCATTGGCATACAAAGCACATCTAATGTACACGGTTTTACGTTGCGGCGCTTGTGGTTCAATCTCATTCTTTTCCCGTGTCGTTCTACTCCCGCTTCTTGCTTGTCGCTAGCGTGTGGTAATTGTGGCGAGGTTGGTGGCAAGTGTGGCGCACCTTCTGGATGCTCAAGGGTGCCACACCGATCAAAATGGCTGCCATAGTTGTGTAAATGAAGCTTGGAATCTTGTGGTGCGCCACAACTTAATGGCTTGCAAACCAAATGATAGCCTAGGATTTGTGGTGGTTGTATGTATGGCGTGTGGTAAAGTGAGGCGAACAACCACACACTCTGTTTTCGGAAAGTCATAATCAGAAATTTATGACAAAATAATTAACCATATAGTACTAACCTTGTATATATTATGATGAGATGGCATCTACCTCCCAAATTTATATCATATATTCTAACATTCTTTTCGCAACATTGGTGTAATTATGATCTAAACTAGAATACAAACTTCGGTGTTATATATGCAAATAAAAATACGAGAGCAATGAATTAGAGCAGCCACGTGAAAAAATTCTAACAATAGCAATGATTTTTTTTCGAAAAGCGTAACAATAGAAATTATGAAAAAAATAAAACATATACTGTATTTGATAAATCCAAGATCGAGGAGATCAAAGCTTGACGTGTGTTTGGCATGTTGATATGAATTCCAAAAACACAAGATTGATGTAGGTGTACCATGCATCACGAACCTTCTTATTAACACAATCCGTACGTGACAAATTTGCCATAGCTGTACCTAATAATCCATATGAATTCCAAATTCTTTTTTTTCATGTGGTATTTTCCTTCCCCATTTTGGTTATTTTCTGGTTAATTCCTCAAAATGAGCGTGTTCATGCTCCTGTACGTGTGGCCACGAGATTTTACACCGCTGGTCGAGCAAACCATAGGCCAATCATGTGTAATTATATGCAGATATGAAAATAAGAGAGGGGTGATAAACATGTGTCCGTACATGGCATTATTCCTTGCTAGCTAAGGCAGTGTCAAAGTGTTCGTTGAGTTGTAATAATAATACCTATAACTTATTAAATCATGGTTCTTATAGCCTCTTAGGACAACAGTTAAAAGCTACCAAATTTGAGCTTTTTCCTTCTTCCTTTCTTTGTGTTTTGTTTTGCTCGGCTGCCAAACATTTTATGTTTGATTAGACCTTAGGGACATGCTCTAGCTCCATCCTAAAATGTAAGATTTTAAAAATGATTATAAATGTATCCATACTTAATTACTTGTGTAACTGATAATTACTCAATTATTACTTGCGTAATATACTCTAAAATAGCTCAACAAATAGTAAAAAAGTCCAATAAGATTGACAGAGTATGACATACGCTATTTCATTTATATCTTACTTCCTACGTTCCAAATTATAAGTTCCATTTTGCTATGCATATAGATATAATAATATGTTTAGATACATTATAAAATAGATGAACTAAGAAAAGTAACAATGATTTATAATTTGGAATGTAGGAGTATATTTTAGGGCCGTTGCTTCGTGGCAAGCCTCTAGTTGGAAATAAGAATAGCACAAATCTTTCAATGGCTCCCCACCCCATTTCCAAGCCTTTGTGTGTGTGTGTGTGTGTGTGTGTGTTTGTTTTAGAACACATCAGCGGCACATGGAGATGATGCTTAATGGACGTGGAAAGTGTTTGTTCCCTCTCTACTCTGACTCAAGGTACTTGGCTTGCTAGTTGCTGCTGTTGTAATTGATATTAGTATATATATATCACACCTACTTGTATATATACATATTGTTTTTTCTCTCTGACTCACGCACCGACGTTTTTTTATCAATCCAGGACGCAATCTTTTATTTCCGATGGGATTCAGCAGCCGCCGCAAGCAACAAGCATGTCTTTGTGTACGCTATTATATGCATGGTGCAGGAAAGGAAGTAAAAGCAGCAGCAGCAGCAGCAAGAAAAAGCAAGAAAGCAGGGGACGGAGAATCTGATGATCAATTTGGTGAGCTACCACCCTTCTTCACTTCACTTCTTTCTTTCAACTTCCACTCCGCCTTTGTTGTGGAGCAATCAAGAAGATGCGCGAGCTTGTTTAACAGTGCACTGCGTGCTGCTAGTACTTCTTGCTTTATTCCCGGTTGGTGTACGTGGGCTCGGCTGCTTGCGTAGTACAGTAGGAGTACTTGGTAGACGTTACTCCTAGCTTTGCGTTGGAAGTCACAGTTCCGGGCGTTTTTACAATTAAAAAAATCATGTTAAAAACAATTAAAGCAATCATTTGATGGATGTAGACACGGGCAGTCTCTCAAATGGATGCTCTAGCTAGCTATCATTTGGTTCACCAGAGGTGTGTTACTCTGTACATTAGTCCTAAAATGGAGACAGAGGGAAAACTTGCTAAATTAACGCTTGATTTCATCTTCGGACGAGATGATACATATATTTTTTTAATCTAGCCAGTTCATGCATATATCATAGCTGGGGCTTAAAAAACATGATCGATTTTTTATAAATGTTACCAGCAAGAACTCATCTTACCAGCAGGCAAAAGAAGCTGGTGGTTGGACTAGCCCAATGCCGGTTGCCGGCCGCGTTGCTATTACTAGCCCTCGAGATCCGGGATAGTAGGTAGTACTGTAGCTATCTGCATGTACAAAAAAAAAAAAAAAAAAAACTGGCACACCGTACCTCAGCAACTCCAACTAGTATATTATTGTTGGTCCGACACAGCCCCTCACAAAAAAGCTTTTTTTTCTCTAATATAGTACATTGTTTTTTTTTTTTTTGGGTCTAGGATGTTTCCTTAAGAGATGTCGTTAACTAGGTCAATGGTGTTTAGAGTAATCCTGCTCAAGACTGATTCCTGGTACTCTCTGTCACATCATATCCCATCCATAATGCAGCCGGCTGCTGAAAACTGGGGTGTCGAGAAGGAGCAGAAACCTGATCAACTGGAGTAGAGTACTCCTCCGTCCCCAAAATAAATGACGTTTTCGACACCCGAAAACATGTACCGGTAATTATATATTAAAATAGGATTAATATTTATATTACATAATTAGTATCATTGGAAAGATCTTTTGATCTAGTTTTTTAACAAATTTATTTAGAGATTTAAATCTTCTACATATTTTCTATAAATCGAGTCAAACTTGTGACACGAAAAACCCAAAACGTCGTTTATTTTAGGGACGGAGCGAGTATGGAACTTTCATGGTGCGTCAACAATGAACAGTTGAGTTCACCGTTGGCCTCCTCGACTGGACGGTCCGTCGTCAATTGAAAGTGCGTACCTGCTCCTAGGAAAAAGATGGCCATCAGCTTTTATTTGTACAGATCCATTCAAAAGTAGCGTTGTTGTCGGATGATGGACTGATGGTAATGTATCCAGGATGTCCATACTCAGTGGCCGGTTCAGATCGAGGGTGAAGGGAGTTGAATATTGAAGGTCTAGGACTAGAGTTAGAGATCAGTAGTTAACTGAAGTTTAAGTGACAGCTTTCTAGTGAAGAAAACAGATTTAGGAGGGCTCGAGCCTGTAGCCCCTCCGTCCCTAAATAAATTGATTCCTAGAATAGAATCCGTGTCGAGACAAACTTTCTTAACTTTAGCTAACTTTATAGAAAAAAAGTTAATAATGCCTATAATATAAAATAAACATATTGTGAAAATATATTGTATAGTATATGATAGCATAAATCCTGCTAACCACGTGTGTCTCTCACGAGTAGGAGGAGCATAAAGTTTGGGTCAGATTTTTAAAGGGGTGATGCGTGATGTCAAACAACGTTGGGTAGGGGTGATAACAGATCCGACCCTTTTTTTTCCCTTTCACAATCCTACTTGGCACTGCCCACGTGGACCCGCTCGTGCGGCTATGTCGTGGGGGCTCTCGGTGCCCCAGCTCGGGTGAACCTGATGGTTGATGAGCTTGTGGCCTCCCTCGTCGTGCTTTCGTCCACCTCGGTGCCACCCCTACCACTACGGTTGGAGCCACCATCACCTCACGCGTAATGGTCGGCGCTACGCCGCGAGGCGGAGGCCTCGGAGGTTCCTACGGTGCGGGCGGATCCGTCTTCGTTCTGCGCCACCCGCCATGCCCCTCGGCGTCGGGGGCACGCAGCCAACCCCCTACGGAGGTTGCGGGTGGGCCCATGGCCCAGGGCGTCTTGGCGTCCGCCTCGTCGTCGCCGTTTCGACTCACGGCGCCCGCGTGTCGGAGAGATTGGCGTGTGCCAGATGGCTGCTCACACTCCTGCTTCGGCTACCCCTATGGATGTTCCACCGGCCTCCGCCCCGTTGCTCCACCTCGCGGCGCGAGGACTAGGTGGTCGGCGACGACCGGGTTCCTTTGTCGCGGCGACGGCCGGCGCCAAATCTCGCTCCGCGATCACCGCCCGGAGAAGCGGCGCGCGTGTCGATCCAACAAGTGGGCCAAGCGTCCTGTGCACACGGTGGCTTCTCGAGATCCATCGTTCGCCGGAAAGTTCCATGCAGCCTTCGGGGATGCTAAGCCGTCCTCTAGGCGGGAGAATGTGCGCAAGATCCTTCCCTTGCTCGGCGTCGCGTCGCGGGGAAGAGGCGGGTGCTCCCGACCGCTGCGGGACATTCTGCGCTTCACGCCCTCTGGTTCCCACCGGCCACGGACCCGGGCGCCACCGGGGATCTGTTTCGGGAGCACGCCCGGTCGTGCCAACTGTTGCTTCCATCCAGGACTTCCTGGCGTCGATCACCTTCCCGCTCGATGACCCCGTCCTCAGCGGCCAGCCCACCCTCCGCTTGTCCAAGATCCCTGCTGAAGAACGGACCGCAAGACGGGCTCGTCTCCTTGCGGAACAAAAGAAGAGGGATGATCCACTTCCGGAGCGAGCGGCGTTGTTGGCGGTGCTCAGCAAGCTTGAGGGACGCCCGGTCGAGGCGGCTCCAGTCCCCGAGCTAGCGAGCAAGATCCGGATGCACTTTGGCGACGTCGGATCATCCGGCAAGCGACAGCGTATGCGCGAGATCTTCCCCTTGATGAGGCCTGGTGCGATTAAGGCACCAAAGGGTGACTCTGATCTGGAGTCGTAGCTGCGGCCGCTTCCTTCTCCACCCCTCGTCGTGCATTAGTTTAACTTTTTAGTACAAGCGTTCTGCACCACTGTTGAAGCCGGTGATTCTTGTCTGTGTGCCTTTGTGCGCTTCGGCCAATTGTTTTGGCTAAAATGTACGACGTGTAAAACTCTATTTTCCCTTAGGGCCCGTTTGGCTTCCTGGAATTTGGAGGAATTGGAATCTACTTACTAAATTAAGCTATTTAGTTTGGAATTTGAGATTCCATAACTTTTCAAAGTTCACAAATAAGCCTATCTCAAATTCATAGGGTGGGAGATAGGAATTGAATTCCATTGACTGACCGCGAAACCAATGGAAGCCTAGACCCCGATCCAAGTGGCAACATGGTTGAGCAAAAGAAGTATAGGTCTATGATTGGTAGTTTGCTCTATGCAACCGCATCAAGACCGGACATAGCATTTAGTGTGGGCATGTGTGCTAGATATCAATCCGATCCTAGAGAGAGTCACCTCAAGGCAACAAAGAGAATTGTGAGGTACTTGAAGGGCACACAAGATGTTGGACTATGGTATCCAAAGGGATCCAAGTTTGATTTGATTGGATATTCGGATTCGATTATGGAGGGTGCAAGATAAATAGAATGAGCACAAGTGGCACATGTCAATTCCTTGGAAGGTCACTAGTATCATGGTCTTCAAAAGAAGCAAAATAGTGTTGCTCTCTCAACCGCCGAAGCCGAATACATTAGTGCGGGAAGTTGTTGCACTTAATTGCTTTGGATGAGGTCAACATTGAAGGATTTTGGATTCACATTTGACAAAGTCCCATTGTATTGTGACAATGAAAGTGCTAGAAAGATGACTCAAAATCGGTTCAACATCCAAGAACAAAGCACATTGATATAAGGCACCACTTCATAAGAGATCATCAACAAAAGGGTGACATTTGTATCATGGGCATTGGCACCGAAGATCAACTAGCCGACATATTCACCAAGCCACTTGATGAGAAGAGGTTTTGCATGCTAAAGGGAGAATTGAACATTATTGACTTCTCCAACTTGAGTTGATGCACCCCACTTATATGACATGCCTCTCCCTCGACAAACCCCAAGGTAAAAGTTGGTTGTCATGGCATTCATATGTTGCTAAGGACTTGTTAGTGCATCTAGACATCATGCATGCTTACTAGGCTCATTCATGGAAAATAAAATGTTTTCAATGTATGTGTGGCACCACTATTTCTTTGAATGGTTCTATGAACTAGTGGTGGCATATGACATGTTTATGTGCTTGCAATCCTGGTGTCAACTCTAGAAAATGCGCTATTGATGTGTATTCTAACATGGTGCAAGATAACCCTTATGCATATGAGGTGTGAAAAAGCTTGTCCTTGGTTCAAACTTGAATACATGGAAAGGCAAGTGATCTAGATGAGACCACATGTAATACCTTGATTGACTTGATTTCTCTCATTTACACGTTTTTGGTGATTGTTGACAAAGGGGGAGAAATAAGTCACAAAAGATGTTGGAAAGGATCACACAAATAGGGAGAGCAAGCTCATAGACTATTTGTGCATTTCTATGTGCATGATCATAATGTGATGTTGCATTGGCAATCTAAATTCAATATACATAATTGCTTGGTGTATGCTAGTTTTTTGAAAATTGTTTGGTGTATTGACCAACTAGCATGCATAGGATGTATCTAGACAAAGCTCATATTTTAGACTATAATGTTGATCTCATGGGGTATGTTGAGTTTTGATGATTGTCTAGTTACATTGATGCTAAGGACTCCGATGGTTTCACGCTTCAAGGTCCAATTTCTAGAACCTTAGCATCTCTTTTTTGGTATTAGTATCTCTCCCCAAGATTTCTATCCATACATATGTGCCAACTTGATCCAAACACATGGAAGCACATATGTAGGGGAGCTACTACTACCAAAACCGAACCTTGAAATGTTTGTCAATCCTTGATTCATGATCAAAATGCTATGGGCAAGCAATTCAAGTTCAATTGAATTTTATTTCAATTCTTTGTGAGTTTGGTTGTCATCAATTACCAAAAAGGGGGAGATTGAAATCTCATGTTTGGTTTTGGAAATTGATGACACACTTGTGGACTAATCCTTTGCTCTAAGTGTATGACTTGAGATAGGATTAGGTTGATGACAAGGAGCATGATGATCATGAATATGGACATTGTCGGTGGACTTGATGGATCGTCAAGCTCGGTGATCGGCTTGAGAGGAACCGGAGATCAAGGCAAAGGTATATTGATAGGGTTTTTCTTTGAGTGATCAAGACACGATAGAGCGTGTGATCACATTATAGGATAGATAGCCGACTATCAAGAGGGAATGCCGCGACAATCCTTTGGGTGAAGTACTTCTAGGTCCAATTGACTTGCATATTGCATTTAGGACATGAGAGCCCTAACTTCGATCTTGCCTAACTTTTTTCACACGCTAACATTGGTGATAACGTGGTCATCTTGGACGTGTTGGCAACCCTTGGCAAGAGGTGAAGCAAGGTTGAAGCAAAGAGCAAAGAAAAAGATGAAGAAGGCTGGCGAGAAAAGGTGACCAGGACGCCGCGGTCTCACGGCCGGACGCGACGCACCGGTGGCTCCGGTCGGGCGTCCGTCAAAATAATGAAAAGGGTGTAAATTGACTTCGCTTGGTGGATCGACCGGACGGGGACGGAACCTCGACCGGATGCATCCGGTGCCCGGCCGGAAGCATGACCGGACGGCGAAGGAGGGCGCCCGCTGTGGGCCCGACCCTTGTCGGTAGCGGCCCGGCGATGTGGGGCGGCTTGGCCGGACCCCACCGGTGGTTCGTTCGATGCGTCCCCGATCACCCCGCAAAAGAGCACATTTTGAAGGCCAACGGCTCTATCTCGTGGAGGAGGCTATATATATGGGTTTGCCCGGTTTCATAGTCTCTCTCTTGCACATTTGAACACTCTAACTTGCTAGTGAGCTTGTGAGACTCCTCTCCACTCATCTCTCCATCCATAACTCGAATTCTTGGTGAGATTGAGAGTGATAGAAGTGCATTGCATTGGTGGTTGCATCTAGAGGCACTTCATCCTTGGAGAAGCCGCGGGATTCTTGTTTTCTTGGGAATTTGCCCTGTTCCTAGCGGCTTGGAGCAAGAGGCGGTGTTGAGCTCAAGTGGAGCTTGTTTGAGGCCACACCTAAGTGGTGATTGTGAGGTCGTTCCTTACCCCGCGGGAGATTCGCGAAAGGAGCACTAGTGGATTGCTCGTGGCTTGTTGGACCCTCTCTTGTGATCGTTTGCTTGAGCTCCCATAGGGGATTTGGCACCGGCCATTAAGCTTAGCATACGTCAAGTGAGTGTGTCGCCACAACGGGGACTTAGCGTGCCGGCAAGCACGTGAACCTCGGTGAAAAATCATCGTGTCAACCTTGTTGTGCTCGTTGGAGATTTCTAGTTGATCACGGTGATTGGCTTCCACCTCTACACATCGACGTTGGTATATCGATCACTACTCCCCGTGTATTTACCTTGATATATCTTGTGTAGCATTGCTTAGGTTGTTAGCTTATTTAGTGTAGTTTAGCTCCTAGTGGTAAATTAGTTAGTATTACTTGCTCACCTAGAAGTAAACTAGCGACCTAGACCTGTGTGGATTAGAGACAATAGAAATTGACTTGTGGCTTGCTTAGCTAGTTGAAGCATTGCTTATTTGCTACGCCATCTTGTTGTCTAACCCGGTGCTTAGTGTTGTTGCAAGAATTTTTAATAGGCTATTCACCCCCCCTCTAGCCATTAGGACCTTTCAGCGTGCGGCAAGCACGTGAACCTCGGTGAAAAATCATCGTGTCACTTGTTCTTGCTCGTTGGAGATTTCTTGGTGATCACGTGATTGGCTACAACCTCGACACTACACCGGTGGTATTATATTCTAGCACCTCTTGCATTACTTTGGTAGTATATCTTGTTAGGGTGCTTAGTGTGAGTAGCTTGTTTAGTTAGCTTAGCCTTGTTAGCTCTAGTGGTAAAATTAGTTAGTGTATCTTGTCCACCTAGGAGTAACTTAGCAACCTAGCCTTTGAGTGTGATTAGAGATCATAGAATTGCTAGAATTGCTAGGAGGCTTGCATAGCTAGCTTGAAGCATTTGCTTAATTGCCACGCCGTCTTATTTACTAACCGCCTTGCTTAGTGTTGTTTGTAGAATTTTTAATAGGCTATTCAACCCCCCTCTAGCCATTAGGACCTTTCACATGGTGGTGCTTAGCACCTTGGGGACTTTGTGTCCATGCTTGAGAGCCCTCCCACTCACATATGCTTGATATCGTTCATCCGATTGAGTGAGAGATCGAATTCTAGTGCGTTGCGTTGAGAGATCGCATTCGTGGCACTAGGTGATCGTGTTGCAAGCCGGTGTGCTTGTTTCTCTTGGAGGTTGCCACCTCCTAGACGGCTTGGTGGCAAGAGACTTCGTGAAGCACGCAAAGGAAGCTTGTGCGGTGCTCGAAGAAGAGATTGTGAGAGGTTCGTGCTCATCTCCGCGGGGATCGTGAAGAGCAACTCTAGTGGAGCGTGTCATTGAGCTACCACACTTGTGTGTGGGTTCACACGGTACCCTCTGAGGGATTGGCTAGAGGACTCACAATGTGTGAGGGACTCGATCGAGCTCCCACTGTGGGATTTGGCACTGGCCATTAAGCTTGAGGATCATCACTGGGTGATTCGCCAAACCGTGGAACCACCAAGGTGTCGGTCGACACAACGAGGAGTAGGGGAAGTTGGCAAGCTTCCCGAGACCTCGGTAAAAAATCACCGGTGTCATCTTGTGTCCACACTTCGCGGTGGTTTGCATTCTCTTGATCACAAGCTTTGTTCTTACATTCTTATATATATTGTGCTTGTGCTTGAGTAGAGTAGTTGTAACTATCTAGCTTGTGTAGCTTGTTTAGTTACTTTGCTTAGCTTGTGTAGCTAGGTAATTTGAGCCTTTGAGTTAGGTGTGTGTTGCCTTGTCCATTGTGCATCTAGTGAGCTGAGGGAGCTTTGTGCTTTAGCTTACTAGATTTGTGTAGGAGCTCACCCAGCTTGAAGTACTAGTGCTTAGGTTTGTGTGACCTTGCATTAGAATTGATTAGGAGCTCAAGCTAGGCTTGTCACCTCACTCTTCTTGTGTAGGATCTTTTGTGAGGTGATTTAGAGTCTTAGTTAGAGGGGGTGAAGTCTTGGCTAGACTGATAAGTTTAATTCGCATTTGTTTCAGTTAGCCATCTCGATTAGTTTTAAAAGGGACTATTCACCCCCTCTAGTCCAATCTCGACCCTTCGGCTAGATGACGGCGATTGGGCTCACGACCTCTTCCTGCCTGTTGCGGCTGGCGGACATGCACAACATTAAGCACACACAATTGGATGGAACCAGACATGGAAAGTAGAGTAAGTAGCTCGACATTGATTGGCATGGAAATAACTCTTAGACGACGACAATGGCGGGGCCGGGGTCAAGACGAGACCAGGCTACGGTTGGATCAAAGGGGGCTCTAGCCCCCCCCCCCCCTATCCAAATTTCTCCATTAATTTACTACTACTTAGACTCAAATTTATCATTAATCTCTAGCTCTAAACCTCTATTATTTCATCCTGGATCTGCCACTCAACATTTCGTGCAGTCTTACCAATTTTTGTCCATCTATGTATTGGTAAGACTCTATGAAATTTGTACTCCTATGTAGTGTGAATAAATTAAATCCGTGCTAGTCAAGCTTTCTTAATTAAGTGGCTAACCACATGTGTAGCTCTCACGAGTAGTAGCAGCACGAGCAGATGAATTTTGGTTGAAATTTGTAAAGGGGTGATGCGTGATGGCAGGCAGAGAAGCCGGTGGGACGGGAGATAAGAAGCGCTAGGTGACGGCGACTGGGCTCTCAGCCTGATCAGCCGCCAACAGGCGGACAAGGGACTGCAGACATGGCTTAGAGGGAGTAGGTCGGCATTGATTGGCTCGGAGGTGGAGTAACTCCTGCTAGCTGATCAGTGCTGACCGGCCGGTGGTCAGGTTCGTTTGAGCTCCGAGGGCCTGCCTGCGGTGAGCTACGTGCTCGTCTGCTGGACGACGACCAGTGGCCGGGAGGCCGGGACCGAGATCGATCTGCCGGCCGGCAGGTCACAGGTGACCTTGAATGCCGGCTGTGCCACGGCGTCACACCTACCACTGGCGCGCGCGACTGGTGCTTGAGAGGCACGGCGCCGGGCAACACCCGTCAGTTCGACGACCGGCGGGTAGCCGGCAGCGGCAGCTCCACACCGGCCGGCGCAACAGAGGAGAGCAGGCGCATTGATGGGAGTGACTGGTGAGTGACCAGACCACTGCACACCACTGCACAGTGCGTCGGTCGATCGGGGAGCTACTCCGGGTAATGGCGCCACGACCTCGATCTACCGACTCGATCGCCGGAGTGGCTGCGCGGACCCGGTCCTCGTGGACCACGACCACGGCATGCAGTCTCGATCGATCCGATCGCGAGCGTCACTTGGTCACTCAAGTGTCAACCATGCAAGTGACACGATGCCAGCGACGTGTACGGTTGGTGTCGTACGCCCTGGTCTAAATATGACTGCACGGTCTATTGGCTGCTGCTTACTAGTAGGAGTAATACTCCATGGTGTACGATCGAGTTGGGAGTACATACGTACATGGCAGGTCGTTTGCTGGACCTGGTCCATGGGGAGGCAGCAGCTAGCTAGGTGACCCAGTACGTACGTAGGCGGCCAGGAAGGAAGGGATGAGATGCACGAGAAGGTGAAGGGAAGCAGCAGCAGGACAGGAGGAAGGTGGTCGAGCTGCTGCTGGTGCAACTGAAGTGCAAGTGAAGTGGATGTATGTCACGGTGTGTGTTGGTAATGAGGGTGGTTTGGCTGGCCATAGTAGTACTACTGACCAACAACAACAACAGGCAGTGCTTCAATAAATCTGCGCATGCACCTGCATCCTCCCATCTCCACTCCACTCCACTGCTCTTCCTCCTCCTGCTTTGCTGCTGTTACTACTTCACACATCTGCAGCTTCCTCCTACCTACTCGGAAGCCGGAAGCAGCTAGGGACACGGTCAATGGAGTGCACCCTAGTATGGAGCAGTACTTCCTACTGCTAAAAAAAAAAAAAACCCCAACAGACACTACTGTAAATTTGTATATCAGTACCGCTCCATCAATTCCAGATTTGAGTAAACCGCCGGTGTTTTGTCTATTCCAGGCTTTAAAATCAAAAAAATGACTGAAAGTCACACACAACCGATAGTGAAAAACACATCACTTTGCGGTTAAAATAAAATACCCGACAATGATGTCCATCAGTGCCAGGTGCATTGGTAGACCCGACGGTGAACTGCATATTCGGACCCGAAGTTTTTATTGTTTCTGTTAACTCTTCTCGCGTCCGCTCCACAGCCCCCAACCAAATCCGGTCTTATCTCTTCTCCCCACCACATTCTTCTCCCCACCGCATGCACCGGCTTCTCCACGCATCGTCTCCCACCGCACAAAGCTCGGATCTATGGAGGCTTCGCCAGTATCCATGCAAGCGGGCATGGATCCACGCCGCTCTCTTCTCCCCACCACATGCGCCGCGTCTCTTCTCCACCACACCTTCTCCCCACCGCACAAAAGCTCAGATCCATCAGATCCATGGGGGGCCTCGCCCGTATCCTTCATGCGGGCATCGAATCCCACGCCCGGCTACTCGGATCCACCATATTCATGCAGGCAGGTATGGGGTGAGAGTGATTTTATTTTCTTCTTTTTTCTTTTCCAAGAAGAACATGCAAGACTCCTGCAACGGTTTTTGAGACATCTCTAGTAAGGTCAGTACTGTTAGCATGTAATTGAGTCCATATCCTCACATTCGTATCTGATTTTGTTCGATTCGGTCTCGCATTCTCATACCTATAAATTTCAACTCTCGGATCCGGATGAGTGCAGCCAAATCCAAGGCAGATGTGGATTACGATGGATCCAAAGGGCAGATTTCATGAAGTGGGTCTTTCTCTGCACCAAGGTAAGCAACTAACCCGTCCTCTTTCCCGAACTTCAGATTTGGTTGGATGTTGGTCCTCAAATCTCATGGATTTCTTTTTTCTTTGCCTCAGCTAGATTTAGAGGTGGAAGCATGCATGTTCGTATGGAGAAGAATTGATTTGATTTGTGATGTATTGAACACTTCTGTGTGTCTATAAATTGATTCTATTTGTGATGTATTGAATCTCTCCTTTGGTTTGTGATGTATGAATTGTTTTCGATAAACAACTTGATGGAATCCAGTAGCGGTGGGGAGCCCGTGAGCATGCTGGCAGCTGTAGCCTGCGAGCATGCGCAATATTTTTTTTTTTTTTTAAAGCTTATCACTTCCGGAGTGGAGTGCGACTCAAAAACCAACTTGGCATCACTATCGCTTCCCTCTTTGCGGTTCATTTTCCTAAGCAAAGAAGGGGTTTTTAGATCCGTAGTGATGTAGTATTTTGTAGTAGTGAGATAAATGCAATTCTAGTATTTGTACAATTCATCTTAAACCGTCCGTCTTATTTGGGAAGCTAACATCTTGGTTACGTGTCCGGCGGACCAAGCTTCACCCACACAGATGGGAATATGGCATAGAGATAATTAAGACACTCAACAACTTCTTCTCTTGAAAATAATTAGGGGTTAAGGGGGAGGGAGGGGGGCAATGGCCCTGGTAGTGCCTCGTCTATTCCACCCTGTCTTATTGACAGAATCGCCTGACCGGCCGGCAGCATCACGTAAGCGTGGCTGCTGCGTCCTCTCTTCTCCTCCAAGCAAGCGGAACTTTTCTGCCGGACCCGCAGCGTCACATTTCCTCGTCCATGGGGCTGGAGCAGCGGCCTTCACGAGAAAGCCCTGGCCATAGCCCTGGGACTGTGGGGCGTGTTTGGTGCCGACCACTTGCTGCGTGGGCGGCCCACCTAACGCCCTTCTCCTTCTTCCTCCTGATGCTTTCGCCCCGCCCGCCGCCGCGCGCCTTCACCCCCTTACCCTCTCTTCTTCTCCCTAACCTAACCCTAGCCGTCATTACGCCGCCGCCTCTGAGATCCGACCCCCACCGCCATGGGGCGACCTCCACGCCCCTACCGCCTACCCATACCCAACGGATGGTACGGCTACGACCGGCTCGGTGGCGCCCCCGCCGCCGAGCCCACGCTGGCCCAACCGCCCGTGTTGGCCGGTCAGCGGCCAGGCGGCCCGGCGGTTCTACGGCCGGGGTCGGAATAGGGGGAGGGGGGGAACGTCGGACACTAACTTCGCCGAACGCTCGCCGGCGTCGGCGTCGTCGTCGTCGTCGGCCTCTGGCGTCGTCGCCCAGCGACCTCCGGCGTCGTCGTCAGGAGCCTCCTAGCGGGTTGTGGGCGTGTGGGCCGTGGGCTGCGGACTTTTAAAGGTGGTCGGCATGACCTTTGGTGCCGAGGTCGGCGCCGAAGATTGTCGCAGTACTGCCGCTTCTTCTCTGTTCGCTTCTTCAAAGTGGCCACTAGACGGGAACCGAGACCGGGACTACCCGGTAGCTTGCAGCCAAGTCACGAAAGTGTGGTGGCCGTACATGTACGGCAGTCGAGGCAAGGACGGGTGGTGGACTTGCTGTGGAAAAAAAATCTTTGCACCGTACCGACCCCCAAAACGTACTAGTTACGTTGTTGGGTAGAGTCGTCGTTCCAATGCGTGGTCACAACAAGTACTACCTGTGACTTCGTTCCTCACCAGCATATATGCGGCGCTAGCACGTGCATTCAGATCCCCGTTTATTTCATTCAAATGGCACTAGAGCTATTTACTAGTAAAGTCTTGATTTCAGGTACGTCTATGATGTGAAATAACCATGCATGTATGACCATGTGCATTCTGATTTGTTATTATAATGTTTATTCTACCACTATTCGATCTCATGCATGATTTTATATATATATAGATAGTCTGTGTTGTAAGCCAATATCGATCGAGCACGAGCATTCAGATATGTTAGCTGAAAATTAATATAATGCTACGTGTATAAGTGGATTCGTCATGCATCCACAAGTAGCTAGTTTGGACAATGCATTATATGCATTATATACTCAATCTTCTTCTGATGACAAATGCACGATGCTGATTGCCGGGTTCATGATCGAGGATACCGCGTACCAAACCTCAATATGAACCTTTGACAAAAAAATCAATGGAAAAAATATTTATATACTTCCGTGTACCGTAGTACCAGATTTCTATCTAGTAAAATCGATCTTTGCTTTGTCAAGCTAGCTATCTAGCTAGCTAGGGTGAAAAGCTAGATATTGATACCTAGATAAAACCTGGTATTACATATATAATACTCTAGCATTCAAGGAGATTTGTATCTTTTTTGAGCTTCTTTCCAAGGAGATTTAATTATTGTACACATACTTATACTAACTAGGAAATGCATGTTGTTTTGTCAAGTTAGCTATCTAGCTAGGGTGAAAAACTAGATATTGATAGCTAGCTAAAACCTTGTATTATATATATACTCTAGCATTCAAGGAGATTTGTATCTTGTTTGAGCTTCTTTCCAAGGAGATTTAATTAATGTACACATACTTATACTAACTAGAAATGCATGTGACGTGCAAATTAAGACATCTATTTCAGACCATGCACAAATGGTGATAGTAGCAGGTATTTAGCAAATTAGCCAAACCCACTCGATCCTATAGTACACGCATGCTTCTTCCTGTCGATGTGACGGCGGCGACGGCGACACTATAGTCGCCGGCGCGTGCACGGAGATGCTTCCTTCCTCCGATCCCATATATCCCTCGTACCCTCCGGCCTCCGGCTACGGTGACCATGCTAAGCATTCCTTCCCATTGGGGCAGACAGCTAGGTTGTTGTACGGCACGCCGGCCGTCGCCATCCGACCCGATCCATCCATGGCCGCTTTTTGTCAAACAGAAGCTCTGAAAACTGAACCGAAACAAGACGAAGGGCCTACGTAGTACGGCCGGCAGTGTCGTCGTCATCGATCATCACACTCACTCACACAGCTACATACTATCGTGAAGGCGAGAGTGATCGAGAAATAAAGCAGTACGGACAGACGCGTTCATTGAAACTTCCGGCCGGCAGCTAGCCGCTGGAAGATCAAATCGAATCCCACACCGGCCGGCCGGTCGATCGATCGAATGGGTCGCCGGAAGCAACAGACGCCCGGCCATGTTTTCTCTGCGTGTTTGGTGAGGACCTTGTCATCACTCAGTCCATCAGTCACTTGTTTTAACTACACGGTGGTTTCTTGTTAGGGACTACTGCGCTAGCTCGAGACACACAGTATAGTGTCGCTATCTTCGTCGTCGTCTCTAGTAGCTTTTAGATAAATAATCATCAATCACACTGTCTTTGTCTGCGTGCTGTTGTTTTCTTTGTCTCTTGTCTTTGGCTTTTCATGGATGTTGATGATACTCCGAGCGTCGACATTGCAAGCACTATTTCTGTTCTATCTTCATGGATTTAGTAGCTAGTATCATCTTAATTTAGTTTTTGTCATCGAATCAGACTAAGAGGCAGTTGTTGGTGATTGGCCGGCGCTAGGGATATTGTTCTTATTAGTTCTAAGTAATCGTATTTTTTTTAGGTTATCTATATCTACTATATGGATTCGATTGATTTAGCATCTCAACACATGACTACATGAGTGTGCTACAAGACAATTCTCGTAATTGGTTTTATTCACACTCCGTCTCAAAATAAGTATTGTTCCAAGTCAAGCGCTTTTACCTTAAAAAAGAACATATATTACAGACACGCCTTAAGTGTAATCACAAACGAGCAAGAGCGCGTCTGCTGTAAGGCGTCTGTGATAAGCACATATGTATAACAAATATTAACATTTATAATACATAATCGGTATATCATTAGATAGGTCGTCAAATTAACCTATTTTCACTATAAGTTTATTTTGGATATACTGATATTATAGAGTATACTACCTAGATTTCCTCCTTAAAGCAGCTTGCATTATTGGGAATGTGGCACGGGAACAAGTCCTTAAAGTGAAATGGTTAGTTTCAAGCTATACAAAGTGTCAAAGTACCTATTTCGAAATTTATGGTTCGTGGAAAGATAGGACTATATATCTTTATTTAAATTATTTGTTTAGGTTTCGTACATCCACTTCACTGCATTGTCGCATCCGCTGCACTGTTTGCTATTGAAACGAGTGGACGTATTTGACGTGAATTAATATATTTCTAAAGTACATTAAGTGAGTATCTACGCCCCGTCGCCGATACTGAGCCGCTTTGCAGACATTTCTGAACTTCGAGATTTGCACGAGCTCTTAGCCGAAGGTCTTTCATAAGGCAGGGCTTAGTATACGTGCGTTCGTATGGGTAAGCAGTGGCGTAGCTGCTAGCCGAGACATCTACGTCTGCAGATGTGTAATCTCAAAAATCTTTTTATGTTTGACCAAATTAATAGTAAAGAAACTACAGATGTTTATGACATCAAATGATCGAGTATATTATTCAAAAATATTTTATGGTGGATTTGATGATATTGATTTGATATTATAAATTTAGACGCTTTTTCTATAAATTCGCTCAAACTTAGAAATTTTTGATAGTACTCTATAATGACCAAAATGTACTAGCCCCGTCGTCGCTCACTTTTGATATGGAAGCCCCCAATATGTTCTTTTTCAGATCCATCATGGATGCAACCTTTATTCAAGCAATATTATTGAACTTCATTGAAATTAGTTTCACAATGGTAGCGACTCAGGTAGCCGCGCGTTACTTTCTAGTTTTGACTTTAAAACAACTCCGAGAATTTTTGGTATAAATTGTACGCAAGGAAGCTAGAAGGATGGAAGTCCAACAGCATGGACACACACCGCCAGTAATCCTTTCAACGATGAATCCATGTGTTTGGCGACCGACGACTCGTTTCACCCATACACACACGACAGCAGTGTAAATTACAATATACTCAGATATATACGTATGCATGCGATAGCAATCGCAGCTGAAATGGACAGCAACTGAGGAGTACCTTTCATGTGCCTGGAATACAAGCCCGGATTCCAGGCTAAAATTGATGGGTCACCTAACAGAAATAGTCTACCAAATTGAAACTGGAGGATGCTTCTCCGATGCTTCTGCATTTTGTTTTGTCCTTCTTTGGAGCACTATCTTCCAACCCAAAAGCGCCTAGCGACAGTCCTTTTGTTTGTTGTTG